>JARKIC010001918.1:0-88339 GCA_029378375.1 Mycena olivaceomarginata
TATAACGTCCGTGTCCCTTTGGCCAGTCACCTTCATTCAATGAATGATTATCTGATTCTTCTTCTCCTTCGTTGATAGTCAATTGGGATCCAGTAATCCCTCGAAAAGGATAGTAGTGGAACTAACGCGATAGAGGTCTCTGTCATGTACGCTTCTACGTTCTCTTTTTTTCTCCTTCAAGACAATGTTCCGTCTCCAGGTCCGTTGAATACCGCCGCGATGACTGGGAAACAGCCCGTCAGTGGAATTTCCAGAGGCTCGAGAACTGGTTAAGAGGCCTGTTGGGTGGGTCCTCGTCCTCCTCCTCCTTCCTTCCCTCCACCCTAAGTTTCACTCGCGTGTGATTAGAAATCCGACGCTGAACCCGAGTCGTTCTCCCCGAGCTCAATGGCTCTGACAAGCGGAATCAGACTCCCGCTTTTGATGACTCTGACAAGCGAAATCAGACGCCAGCTTTCTGAATTTGCCTTGATGATATTCAAATTTCACCGCGTGTTTCTGGGAGTGTGGATGAGAGGTAGTTTCCATTGACGGTTTTCCCTCCGCATCCCTGTTTCTCCTTCTGCCCATAAGAAAAGAGTGATGATAACATTGTGAAATATAAATTATGATTATGCGTTCAAAGCAATTTCGAACCGCTACGCCCCGCGGGGGGATGTATCTGAGGCCAGAAGTCGCACCAGGTACACCTTCACAATCTAGCATCACCAATTAACATGCAAAACGAGGTTTACTGTAAGGAGAGAAGACGGTACTTGCCCCGATCGACACTTCACACCTCTGCGCACTGGAAGCTGATCTCATGTCGCTGGAAGTTACTGGTATCTAGCAAACGGAGCACCGCACACACTGTAACACAGTAAACTGTCAACGTAATCCGCTGTCGGTTGTCGCTCGTATCAATCTTGGAGGTACGAGGGAGAAAAGAACTTGTGTTTGTCCCAGAACGTAGTGGTTCTATTGCAAACACATAAGGGGCACGTGCCGTTACACGAAGGTACGCTACGCTCAGGTCTACTGCATAGCTGATGTCTACGGCTCACACTCCCCCACAGCATGTGGACTTGAGTAAGATAAAATACGAGTAGAATGGGAAGTGTGATGGTGAAGGAAAGTAGAATGAAATAGCAACGTACTTGCCATCTCCCCCATAAGCATGAGTGTATACATGTGCCACTCCTCCGCCACCTACATCCGTGTCAGTGCCCGCTCCAGCAAAAATCTCATCTGATATTCCCGGTACACGGTGTGGTGAGATTGGGGCTGCAGAGGCTACCGCTCCTGGGCATCATTCCAGGTTCTTCTTTGGCTTGCATGCATAGTAGTCCCCCGTTGTAATCCAGAGGGCTGAGACCGTCAGCTTGTTCGCCGTGCGCTGGACTCCGTACGTAACTTGTGCCTCCAGGAGTTGGACATCATGCACTTCAATGCTCGACTTGTCATTCGTCGGGGCCACCATCCACCCATCCCGGTGCTCAGACTACGAGGAGTGGCTATCGGCCTCCATCGTGAGATCGGTCGGGCCCGGTAAGGTCCCATTCCTCTCTCTGAGGTGCTCGACTGGCATTCAATGCCAGGCTACACATTCACCCTTTTCGGGGGAACGATCTGCTGGAGTGCGAAAAGCAGACTTTGGTCGCGCTTTCTACTGCTGAGGCAGAATATATCGCTCTGGGCACGTGCAACAAAGGAAGTCGGTTCTTGTGGTCCGTAACAACATTGATGGAGAGCGGAGATCCTTTGAGGTGGTGCCTCCACATGGAGAAGGCATCGAAGATCACAAGGCACTCCTTGTCATGGGTGTTGTAGTTCAACTCCGAAGGTCCGAGGGTGCAGCTCCAGAAAGCAACCAGGTGGATTTCACCCATCATCTCCAATGAATGGAGAGAATGGAGGCGATGGGGTAATCGGAAGTGTTGGTCTCGACAGTAAGGTGTTGAATGGGGACCCAATGATATAGGATCAGAGCTTCTGTATAAGCCTGCTGGAGTGTGTTGAATGCCAGTTGTCACTCTTCAGACCAATTCCACCAGACATTGGAGCGAGTGAGGTGGGTCAACGGAATGGTGATTGCTGAGTAATTCCAGATGAAATGTCGGTAGAAATTGCAAATCCAAGGAAGGACTGGATGTCCTTGGCTTTCCGTGGAACAGACCATTCCGTGATAGCAGCAACCTTCTCCAGAGATATGCGGAAGCCTTCTGGAGAAAGGATGTAGCCCAACGGAATTCGTAGGACTCATACCGAGTGCGAAACTCAGTCTTGGGTTCATCGCCCAGAGCAATGCATGCAGAGTAAATGGTAAGCATGCCGGAGATACATGTCTTCCTAGGAGTGTTGAGGAGATCTGCTATCAAGGGAAGGGGGTAACAATCCTTCTTTGTAATCTGATTAAGTCCATGGTATGCTGTCCTTCTTAGCGAAGAAAATGGGAGCTCCATGACTAGAATGAGAGGGACATATAAACCCTGACTTCATGTTCTAATCCCAGAAGTCATGGAGAGCAGACAGCTCATTCTGCGAGAGCGAGTAGATATGGCCGATCAGAGGAACTTCGCCTTCCAGGGTCTCGATCTTGAGATTGAAGTCCCGGTGCAGAGGTAAGGAAAAGGCTTCCTTCTCCGAGAAGACGTCGGCAAAGTCCGAGCACTCCAGAGGCATTCCAGGGAGGTCTGGAACTCCCATGCTCACAGTGTGGGCATGGGCTTCATCGGAAAGCTGAGCACACATAGTATACTGGTGGGTGGACTTGTCTCGAATGATGGCGCTGTATGCAGCAGCAGAAACGAGGGACACATGGGGGGGGGCAGAAGTGAACAGATGAGGCAAAGATGCCTCAGGGTTTTCGTTTCCATAGAAGGAGTAGGATGTAGCAAAGACGTGATCGGTGCAGGTGGAGCAGCTGGAACCAGTGTAGCAATAACTGGAGTTTCCAGCGCCAGAGCAACCAAAACAGGAACAGGCATAATAACCTCGGTTGTTGACACAGAAATCTCCAGAGTGTTGTTGGAATGGAAAGAGATAGTAGCTTCCGACCAGTTAACCAACAGATTAAAGCAGTGGAGCCACAAGTATCCAAGAACCGTGTCACATGGAGAATCAAGACGGGTTTATGTAAAATTCCACTAGGTGGACATCACTGGAAGGAAGGAAAGCAGATGAGGAGCCACATCTGCTTGTTGATCACTGAACTTGATCCGTTGAGATACCGGAGTGTAACCGGAGGAATCGAATACGGAAAAAGGCATTAGATTCACAGATTTTCATGGATAAAAAACAATCAGAAGAACCGGAATCTATGAGTGTCCACAAGCAGGAGTTGAATCCCACAGCAAGTTGTGATAAACAGAAGGGAGCTTGGTTAAGCAAGACTCCATACCGGAGGTGTCAGAGTACTTTCTGCTTCTTGGCTAGTTGCCAGTAGTGTTAGGTTCTGCTGCTCACAAAGAAACTGAAGACTTGAACAGTCTAAGGTTTAACTTGAGTCTTGATATCCTGTTGGCATGAAGTCCTTGCTACCCCAGAATAACCGTGCTTAAACCACATAGTTGCTATTGAAACAAAGTCTTATTCCAATCTTGCACACCCTCTTGACGGGTGATATGTACCCTACTTCCCCGAACACATACGGACAAGTATTAGGATTAGGATTTGTGATTGGTTTTGGTTTTGGTTTTGGTTGGTTTGAGTAGAGTAACTAGTTCGCTTTTCTCACTAGTCAATCCATTAGATTTCACGGCTGCACCCTAGTGCACCGTTTCAATGCAATGGAGTATCCAGAACTTTTGGTGCCCTCGACTGCAGCATCAAAGTTCCCCAGGAGGCAATCAATGCACTCCGCCAGCAGATCACCAAGTAGGAGGGGCCAAAGTCGTAATTCCAGGCATGGCCGGGGCTTACCGTTGAGTTTGATGTGTGGGCGAGTCAGGTCTATGTTGAGCTTGGGGAGCCAACCCTTACAATGGCTAGCGCATAGGATGTATTTGTTAATATGGTGGTTGCAATGGCCTTAGAATAGATATAACAGATACCACCCGACCTTTCCTGCATGCCAAGAACAGCCCCAGCTCCTTGTAACAATAGAATCACTCTTCCCAGTCAAAGCGAGAGCTATCAATTATCTTATCTGGTTAGGGTTAGGGTTAGACTGGTGATCTTATTGCTGACCTACCTGAACTCTGACAGTTGCGATCTGTGAAACTGATTTTTTTTGGTGGAGCAATAGAGAGAGGCAGCACTGATCTGATCAGCTCCCCTCTCCTGCTGATTTTGGGATTGTGTCCCATAGATTCAACTACCTCAGCCCCCCGAGGAAATGCACTTATGCACACCTGTCAACAGGTAGTGTGGGACTCAGTAGCTATTGCTAGCAGCTAGCGGTTCTGTCCTGGAGGACGCAACATACCTATACCCACTAAAACCCCAGACTGCCAGATCCAGTTTTCTGGTAGATTCAAATTATCCATCAGGACACCATCCCACAATCTTAAAATTGTTTTGGCATTCAACATGTGATTTCCATAGCATGAAGTATCAGTTAATAATTGATCAAACCTGAGGCGTGAATTGATGAGGGTCACCCATTTATTATGAATCTGAAGTGTAGAAAGTTGTTTGTTTGACAATACCCCAAGGGGCAGTCGGGATTCAAAATTTGTATATGACATCGAAAAGTGATTTAAGGGCCTGGACCTGACCCCCCCTCCTAAATCGGAAGGAGTTTATCACGAATCACGTGTTCTCACCAAACTCCTCTAACAAAATGTTCCAGCCTCTTCTGGCCTGCTATTTCAGTGCCCCTGGCTATCCAGCACTCTCTGCGGCTTT
The DNA here is from genome assembly GCA_029378375.1 of Mycena olivaceomarginata. Lineage (NCBI taxonomy): Eukaryota > Fungi > Basidiomycota > Agaricomycetes > Agaricales > Mycenaceae > Mycena > Mycena olivaceomarginata. Next base: position 4,828 of record JARKIC010001918.1, read on the forward strand.
CAATAAGCATTTACTCAACCACTCAAACCATCTGGTATTTTTATTCTTCTTCATACACAGCAAGCAGAAACAAGAGCGAAGACCCTTGCTGACCAAGCAGTTGGAATCAGTGTACAGCCACTCCCGGGTTTAGCCGAATTTTCAACAGCACAAGACACTACATTCAAGGGTGAGCTAAACAGCGTTTGGGTTGTTCAGTTTAGATATGGGTAGACAAGTTTAATCAGCCACACGGATCACCTTTAGACGACTACACACAGTGTCTGGGTAGGTTGTGGTAGCCGAAGTTGGGACAACTATGCAGACTCTGTATATGTCAGTGTAGGTGAGGGTGGGTACATCCACAGAGCTCCACAGCACTGAGTTTTTCTTGCCAGCTCTACTGTCATTGGGATTGAGTTCAAACACTTCTTGTGGTGTTCATTCGGTGTTTCAAACATGTCTGGAGATCATTACGATGATTTGTTGATGGATCGATCCACAGCCAGTCACAGCCTCACTGATTGGCGATCCCGTCTATTTCCAGTATCAACCACTCGAGATCACCACAAAAGCTCGGTTTGCAAAGTATTCAGCTGTTCTACTCTGTCAGTTTTCTTTCCTATATTTTCTTTCTGACCTATCTCCAGCCCTTGATCGGCCCTCTCAGCCGAAGTCTACAGAACAAGCCGATAGCAGTTCACACTGCATTCTTTCGACGCCGCCATCTACAATAACCCAAAGACACATCAGCGATGGTTCCTCCAAGAGTAAATCCCATATTTTGATCCTGTGGAGGGGCTACACAGACCTACCATGACCTACACTGACCTACACTCACATACACTCACATACACTGACCTGCCCTGACCTATACAGAAGCCTATCCAGTGACCTACACAGACCTCGTGTTCACTCAGATTTCGAAAAAACTAAGAGTAATAATCAGTTAGCCCCCCATTAATGTTGCAACACTGAAACGGTGCACTAGGGTGCGGCCGTGAAATCTCATGAAATCAACTAGAGAGTGAAGCGAGCTAGTCACTAATCACCAATCCAACCAAATCAAAACAAACACTGATCCGATCCTAATGCTCATGTGTGTGTGTTCGGGGAAGTAGGGTACGTATCACCCGTCAAGAGGGTGTGCAAAGGTTTTATAAGACTCTTTTTCAATAGCAAACTATGCGGTTTAAGCACGGTTATGCTGGGGTAGCAGGGACTTCACGCCAACAGAATATCAAGACTCAAGTAGACCTTCGACTGTTCAAGTCTTCAGTTTTATTGTGAGCGACAGAACCTAACACTACTGGCAGCTAGCCAAGAAGCAGAAGATAGGGCAGACTATCAACAGACAGACACTACTTCAATATCAACCAACGCTGCAAGAATGGCAGCGGTATCAACGAAACGAGGATGGTTACACAGAAGGTGGACGCTGGGCTAAGGCGCGGACAGTTACACTGAAGGCAGCGGTTTTCACTTCTACTAGCACAAACTAGTCTTTAGTCCTGGAGGCCTAAAGCGCTGCTACAGGAGACAAGAGAGTACAATTTACACAACAAGTCTTAGTCCTGGAGGCCTAAAGTGCTGCTACAGGAGACGGGTTGGTGCAGGTTGAGCAGGGCTCTTATATCAATGCAATTGGTAGTCTTTTCGACATCCCGTATCTCTTAGTCTTTTCTGTGCGTCTGCAAGTATATCTGATTTCTTTCACAAATCTAGAGTCTACTATATTGCCTGTATATCTGGGGGATAGTTTACTGGCTAATACAGAGTACACAGCTGGCTTTTATACATTTCAGAGAGAAGTAAAGGAGATAGACGGAATGAATAGGAACAATAAAGGGTGGGAGCCCGAGTAGTGAATGGCCAATGGCGTAGAAGACATTCTCAACCATGGGTATTATGACCTGCTACCGGGGCTAGTCCACATGTATTTCTCTAGCACGCCATAAGACGTGCTTAGTTGTCTTGGTTCCATCTTTCTGACTGAGCAAGTCTGTCATTGCTGACTAGTCAAGTCAGTCTTAGTCAAGTTCTATTCAATTTCTCTATCAGTCCCACACTTCACAAGCTCAGTGGAACTCATAGTAAATATCAAGCAGATTGACAAGATAGCGCGGCGCTATACTGGCAGACCAGTATAGTGACCAGTAAAATATAGTGCGGTGCTATTCTATAGTGTCGATCCTCATCAATCATATCAGTAAATCCTTGATGCGAGGCCCCCATCTTTTCTAACGGTCAGATCTGCCCAAGTAACCACAGTGATGATTAACTCGGCAACAAGTCTTCATCCTAATCTAATCAGTTGGCCTTATACACAAAATGGTGCGGCACTATATCCCTGCCGGCCCTAATGTGGTTGTACCAATCCTGACTTCGTATATCTTGTTTTAATAGTCATCAGACTATTCAGAGGCCATTGAGATGGCAAGTCAATAATTCTGAGTAGTTACCTTATGTTTCACCTCCAGCGCATAAGATAATGGCTTACCACCACCATCTATGGCTCAGTGTAGAATATCATAGTCAGGACGTAACAGCCTTTTGGGCTGCCTTGTCAAGTCTACTCAATCCTTCATAGTTGGTTTGTTACACTGACTTTCGGCCATCAATATAGTAGCCTACCACCCCAGGGAGGGTGTACGCTCATAATCTAATGCCTCACTTCTGCCCGCTAATAGGTTCAAAATGAAATAAAAACTGGTGTTTTCATGCATGTTTTGGTACATGCCCTATCAACGCACCTGCATGCAGAACCGTTGAGTAGCCTTGAGCTCGCTCCGGTTAAGCGCTCCGCGACAACGTCACCTGTCATCTTTGATCCGTCCGGGATCTTCACAGGCATGTTGATCCGCAGTGGCAGTGTTGCCAAGCAATAACATTGATTGTGAAGATACAATCCGGTGTTGTGCTAGCGCTGGATAAAGAGACAACAACGTTAAAAATGGGGCATTGCAATCGATTGTTGAGACCTTACAATGGTTTCTGAAAGAAAACAATGGCGCGTTTGTCTGGACGCCACGATGTTCTATTTTACATCAATGCGACAGGCAAACATTGGGCAGGTATAAATCGGGAAACGCCACCTGATGAGTCCTTCGACGAAACTTTGACCTCCAAAGTAGTGGCCCCGTTGATAAGCCAGTAATTGGGCCATGGTTAGATACACGTAATTTTGCGTGTTTCTGATTGTGCTCATTGCTGAAACTGTTGTTTCTATGCAACAGTACTGGTTCCTGGTAGCTGTTGGGCGAACCACAGAGAAACGGGTGGACGTTCTAAGGAATTAGAACGTCCATTGGCTAGTCTCGCCCTGAAAACTGTAAGGGAAACGTGCAGCCAGATAATAGGTCAAGGGACTTCTTTTGACTTGTTTCCAACATTCACTTAAACAACGGAAACGGGTCAAAGGAATGGGAGTTGGCAATGTGTTGTGTTGTGTTGAGACGCTAGGGGAGACGTGTTAGGTCACGAGTGTTTCGGTTGCCAGAGTTGCCGGTTTCCATCGGATGCGGATACACTGAAACAGGTGGTCGGCTATTCTGTGGATCCGGATCACAACTCTAAAGGTGTTCTACGGTTCTTTCTCAAGAACCCTTTCTGGGAAACCCTAGAGAAACGGGTATCTACCGAGACCTACAAAGGAGTACTATCAAGTTCCGTACTTGGAAATAAGGGGAAACTTGAGTTGAAGCAGAAACAGGTCGAACGAGATGCAGTGCCGATCTATCGGTGATCGACACACCCTCTGAATAATACAGGGGTGCTGCTGACGGGTTCCTGCCTCATAATTGGCAAGGGAACATGGCGTGCTCGCAGTTGGGAACCAATGGGAGGCGACGCTCGGAAGAACAACTGACGGAAACGCGGTTAAAGAGACGGATAAATGGACTTTTGACTCATTGGGATTGTGTTTTGGGCTTTGTAAAAGTGTCTTGGCGGTTGTATAAGTATCCGAGGGTGTTTCTACGATGGACACAGCATCTTCCCCCGAACTAGTAGGCTATACGCTTGCGCATTGGGTTGATCTGGGATCCTCGGCGAACGCACTCTTATAGGCACTATTAGTCGAAATCTTAATTGTTTCTGAATCATATATATTCTGGAAACGCACTTGGGCTTTGCCTGGAAACTGTCTGAACTCTGAGAATCTGTTGGATCTGGGACTCTGTTGAAAGAAACATTATTGTTGTTGTTTGCGGAGCGGGTTTCAGAAAGTACCGTCAAGGGAAAACTTTGGAAATGTGACTGCTGGCGTTGCTCAGAAAGTACCTCTTTAGGGAAAGCTCTGTGAACATTCTTGGCCTATAAACTAGGGGCCTTACTTGAGTCTACGGGACTACTTTAAACTTGTTTCTCTGTCGCCTGGACACACACACACACACACACTGCGAAGCTATAAATCTATCTTGTTTGGAAACAATGTTTCCACTGTGTCTAGAAACACGTTCTACGCAGTTTGCTCTATTATCTCTTTGAGATACGAAACCTCTCCCTACAACCTTTACAAGGCCCTGTACTAGGGGCTGTAACTCGTCGGGATCTTTGGAAACGTGCATATATTGCCGTTTGATTTGTTTGTTGGTTGTTGGAACAGTCTCTGGACTGTTTCTGTGCCGCTCTCGAGTCAAGTGGGGTTATTTGTGTGTTTCTTATATAGGTTCTGAGCACATCAATCACCGTCTCTTCAATTCGACTCTAGCACCTCTATTGGCACCTTACTCGGGCGACGCATACTTGCTTTTTTAAACTCTCGATTCTAGCCAGATCATCAGCGCATTCAACCAGAACATGTTCCACATTTTCATCGGCGCCACAAAAGTGGCATGTAGCAAATTGCTCAAATCCAGGTATATTCCACCAGTAGACCCCGCACTTGTAGGAATCGTGTAGACATCTCCATAAGAAGTCACGAATGTTCCGAGAGATGTCCTTGATACGGATTGATCGCCAGATCATTTCGTCGGTGGGAACAATGTTGCACTGTGCCCTTACCGCATATCGCGTCAAGTTCAGCATTATGGTTGTTTTAATACGTTCCGGAAATTCCTTCGATTCTCTAATTGCCCGATAGAACATGGCCTGTGATGTTCCAGCAAGACTCAAGCCTTGGAGTCGGTATCGGCGCAGGATATCAGTGTTGAGTTTCTCAGGCTCCTCGAATAATCCGAGGTCTGAGAGGCACTTCACATGTTCGAAATGGTCTTTGTCCTGGACTTCACAGAATGAGGTACGGCTACCCACGCCCACGCAGGCCAGCAACAATTGATGATAACAGCATTCTATCTCGATCACTGGTCCAGCCATTTTGTTCATGGACGGGCAAATCAATGGTAAGCTTTCGAATAAGATGGCCAGATTTCAACTTGAAGTTCAGACCAATCTCAACCGGAGTAGTTTGGATCACAGAGAGTATGGCAGCTAGCTCACCGCTGTTTTCGGAGTGTAGGTAAGTTGGCACACCAATTGATCTGTTTCTTGGATCGTTTTCACCGAACCAGGCGCTGCCGCCGGAAGAAAGCTCGCTGTCGTCAGTAACCTTGGACGTTCCGGCAATCAAGACAGTTATCGGCATCGGTGCATTCCCCTGAAGATAATGCCTCATTTGGTGCGCTGGATTCTTGCTTCGCGGTTGATTCACGAAGACTCTGAAAGCTTTGGAGATGTCGGCCTTCAGGGTGATAACTGAAATCAAACCTCAACCGTCCCGCTTACCGTACCCAATGCCTGACAAGAAAATGCCAGAACGTTACATCTTCGGAGAAGCGTAATGACTCCACCAAAACATTTGTCTATTATGTTATCCTTGACGTTGGACTACGACCATATACAGAGCATATAAAACCTTTGAGTAGGTGGAGGGACACCTGACACTTGCGAAAGTTTGCGTGAAAATGGCGACCCATATTAACTTTCGGCTCACCCCGAGAGATGAACTGTCATGGGGCTGGCCCCGAGATGGCCGATATATGGCACCGGTTCCCTCGGTGTTTGGCATAGTGACTCTGAACGAGCGATATTGCCAAGCGAGCGACACACATAATTGACGATGTCCGTATCCGATGGGTTCGGTCGAGCTGGTATTTCCTGCAGCACCGATTGGGAGGGGCGTTTACCGGATTTATGCTCGATAACGTTGAGTAGCGCCTGTCTGGCCGCTTGTTGGACTAGAAATTCCCCATACTATCTGGGAGGGGATCCTGGCCACCTTAGATGTTTTGGCCTGTTGGCGGCCACCACAAGCACTTCTCTCAGGGTTTATGGGGCCCATGGTGTAGGCGCGCATCCTAGGAACAATTTGAGCCTAGTTGGCGCCATTTTGGACATGTATTCGTCGCTCAGTGAATTTATTTCTGGCGGACTTCCCAAAAGGGGAATCAACTGGCTACCTGGCCACCCGTGCAAACTGGAGTTTCTGACTGTGGCAGCAGTCTTGCAGTGTATAATAAGGTTTAAGGGCCATTAATCATCCTTTTCATACATAACCACTATAGAAATGACTGATAAAAACGGCGGGGACAAAGTGCTTCTAATGTGGGGTATATGCACAGAGATTGGCTTTCCCAGAGAAACAAAGCTAGTGTACCAGTCAGAGGACTTGGTTGGCCGGAATAAGTTTCAGGCATGTTCATAAGAAGTGAATGAACACATGTGAACCTCAAAATCCACACCTGTGTCATTCTCCTGAGAACCCGACGTTTGGACTTTGATATGACAAATATTAGGCTGAAATGGTGTCTGGCGCAGCCTGGGAGAGGTATCAGGCAGGTAGAATTGTGGGATATGTTTGAAATCGAAGGCTTACATGTGAAGATGAACCTTGACAATTGCTGAACTCGGACGGCTAAAGGGTCGTTTGATATGGAGGTTGTCCAGTTGCGGATGTCATGTTTGGATGGCAATCATTTTCGTAAGTTCATCAATGAAAGAGGGGAGACATAGAGCTCTTTGTAGGCTCTGATGGAAGCCAGCAGTTTGGGGAGAAGAACGAGCCCCCGAAGTCATGAATTGATAAAGAATTAGTGGAGCAACGAGTAAAGTATTGGTTCGGGGATAAGAAGTTGATGTTCTCACCCTGCGGCCCGACATCATCCGTGGCACCGCTTAACATTAAGTCATCACTTTGGGCTGAAAATTGACAAGGACGGGCGGCATAGGTTGTATTCCACCACCCAAGCACAAAAGGGCCATATGGCTAAGTATTTAACCTTATAATTGGCAAGTGGCCAGGTTCCTAGTCCGGCCAGGATGGCAGTCACAAATAGTACCTATTTATTATGCATCAGGAATTCAGACGAAAAGGACCGCGCGCACTCCAGAAGAAAAATCAGGTCTTTGGGCCTAGCTACAGGCCACTTCTGTCAGCTTCTCGTTTTTGGCCAAGCTACGGGAAATCGATTGCATCACAACGATCTCTGATGAGTGTAGCAGATTCAGAACGACCTCCACCAACGTGTTCGATGCTTTTGCGGACCAACATATCAGGGACATGGCATGTCCTGCTGCATCGCCCGTTGTTCCCGGGGAAAAGCGGGATGGCAGACGCAAACACGACATCCGCGTAGTCCTGGTCCACCTCGTTGACGAAGAACGACGCGTCCGCGGAGCCCTCCAGATCGTCCATCCGAGGAAGCGATACACCGATGAGGTTCTGTTGGTCTGGCTTCTGGTCGAAGATGTTCAAGAGAAACAGCTTGCCGAGCGTCTCGTCTAATATTTTGCGCCTTGCAAAGCTACTTTGATAGAAGAGGTTGTGACGCCCAAACCGAAACTAATCAGCCCATCCAGGCCAATGTCGAGGATGCCTTGAAGGTTAACCCGAGATGGTCAGCCGACCTGCATTACACAATCTTCCACAAGAATCTTACTTGGGTGGATGGGGACTCGAAAACCTGTCCGCAATGTGAGTTGGCCACGCCACTGGAGTGAGCCAAATCAGGAGACTCACTGCGGCCGTTGACGGTGATATTTGTTGAATACCACGAGCAGGGCCAGAATTAGATGAGCTGGAGTGAGGGAAAGCCCGCTCACCCGTACGTTGCTCTTATTTTCAACTACCCCGTTGCTCGTGAGCACGAACACCGTATTCTCGGTCGTCACCGCCCGCCGCCCAGGAGACCTAAGCATCAATGGGGAAAGTTGGGTGACCCGACAGCCAGCGCACTCGCATGGTGCACAAGGCAAACAAACCGTAAACAGCATTAACGGGAATGGGAAATAACACACGGGGTTTATGTGGCGAGCGTGATGGGTCGCCGATCCTTTATACACGATGGAGACCATGCTGGGCTGTCCAGCGGCGTCTCGATGCTTGATGGACCCCGTGCTGAAACCCTCCGAACGATATATATTCTGTCGGCGCTCGTCTCGCCCACAATCATGGACGCTGGCTGATCCCCGTCGAGTCGCCGATCAACGTCAACGGGTACGGACCAGTGGCGCAAGATTAGACGGTGCTCGGCCTGGTTCGGGGCCCGAATACCCGCCAGTGCGTGCACGTTCGGTTAGCACTGAAGCAGCTTGCTTTCAACTTCCGGCAAACATCGTGGTCTCGCAAACCAGAAAATTGGAATTACAAGTAATACAGTGTGGATCGCAGGCCACCATCTCATGCCAGTCTAGGATTATCGGGGTCAGCTGGAGTCCTCACGGTGAACAACGACACAAAAACCTCTTGTGAGATTTCTTGGTCCTTGTCGAAATATAAGTTATACAGTACACGGCGTATCGATACAATCGTCTATGCAGTAAAATAAGTAGTAGGATAATTTTGTCCGCGCGCACGCGCACGGAGGATGACTGATTCGACGTTTCGATCCGACTAACTCATGACCCAGCGCCGTACGGCCTCGCACCCGCCGACGTCGGGGTGCAGCAGGACGGCGGCGAGCCAGTGATCGAGGGCACGGCGGTAGCGGGCGAGGAAGGCGGCGCGGTACCGCGCGAGGGGCGCCTTGGGCGGGAGCTCAGGGACGGAGGGGCGGGAGGCGCGCTGGATGCAGAGAATGAGAGTAATATGCCGGCACAAGAAGACGAGAGAATAGGCGAAGGACGCACCGGGAGGCGTAGCAGCTCGGTCTCGAGGACAACAAAGTCGCTGTAGCGCTTGTACGCGTGGATAGGGGTGCCCTCCTTCGTTTTTATGACGCAGTCGTACACGGGTCATAGGGCGACATGTGAGCACAAAAAAGGCTGAAGCATAGAAACTAGACCGAACGGCTTCCGGGCGCGCAAAGTCGCTGTAGCGCTTGTGCGCGTGGATCGGGGTTCCCTCTTTCGTTTTTATGGTGCAGTCGTACACTGGCCATGGGGAGACCGAGACAAGATGGGAATGGATGACAACGCACCGACATACGCCCCACCAAGTCCATGCGCATCGCCCACGCTCGTCCACCCGCTGATCTGCACCTCCCGCGCAAACGCTGCGCTCTCGCCGCAATTGTCGCCCAGCCGAATGTCGTTGCTAAACACGCTCGGCGGCGCAACGGGGGAGTACGGTCTTTTCGGCCGCGGCTCGATGGGAAGGCATCCTAACGCATCGATTGAATTTCCAAGGAGTAAGCGGAGAAAAGATGGACGCACGAAGACGAGATCGTCGTACAAGCGGGATTCGGCCTCGACGTCGATTCTGGCGCGGTAGCGGTCGAGGGGGAAGATCAATCGAAGCCGACATCACTGATGTATAGCAACACCAAACAGAGCTGTTTCTTGGCTGTTTCCCATTGGTTTCCCAGCCAAATCTGGCATTTTGAAAACACATTCGCATCCTTTCTATAGATCTGTGCTTCTCGGCCCCGAAACTTAGACAGTAAGCATGTTTGTATAAAACAATATACCCTAGGCTTCGGTGGAGCTGCGCGCCAGCCCGGACCAACTACCTTTTTGGGCAGGGCGGGCAGGGCCCTGCCACGCGCCCGGCAACGGCGGGGAGCAACGAGCGCGCGCGGACATACACGGGGATTACCCCGAATAGTTTTGCTCTTGGTGATGTGTCATGACGCTGTTCTCGTGGGAGTGAAAAATGTATCATGGCGTTGTTCTCCCCAGAATAATACAATACATCAAAACCCCACATAGCGCTGGCAGGTGGATGAGCGCAAGAAGCAAGAACGACGATTTGGCGGTCGGCCGATAGGATCCCGACGGATCAAAACATCCATTCAACCAGTCAGGATTGCATGAGGCGCAAATGAGGCGGCCGCGTGTTGGCCGCGTGGCCTCCGCACCCCGAGTTTGCCTGTCTATTCAGCAGCCTTCCCTCGAGAGCACACCTCGACCACCTAGTTTCTGATGGAGTTGCGCCACCATCATAGAGCTCGTATCATGATTTCAATCTTTCTATATTTCATCTATCTTTCATCTATCTTTCATCTTTTCATTTATCTATTCATGAATCTTGCTTCTATTGGACACGGTAGCTACACTTATACCAAGACTTGTCGCACGTGCCTCCTCAGTCTTTCGACCCTAACCGTGACTGAGGAGGTATGTTACTCTTAATTGCTGTCTGACTTTACTTACTACCGTAGTTCTTTGTTTATTAGGTTTGATATATCAGTCTTTCTACCCTAACAGTGACTGAGGAGTTCTTTGTTTATTAGTTTCATCCCTTGTCTTTCCATCGGTCAGTCCTGGCTCTTTTTGTAAACTTCAGCTTCAACAGCGACTAATATGTCTCTGAGAAGATCTGCGCTCTAAATCGACAACCATCCACGTTACGATGGCTGACCGAGGTACTGATCCTCACACGCAGAATTACAGTATGAACATCTTTGGTACAAAGGAAGTTCTTTGGATGCCAAAAGATTACTGACTTTGTCCAGGAGGTGTAGGAGGTTCAGGCGGCATGTCGGAACGAGGCACCGGTGGCAATGGGGGCATTGGGCAAGGTCCTACTATCGATATCAAGGCGGGAAATACCGTGAATATTTCGTCAGCTGGTTAGCCACGATCCCCGGTTCCTCCGCTCAAATCTAAATTATCTCTACAGATCCGTTGGAAAAACTCCATTATGTTCCTGGGGCTGACATCAATGCTCAGAGTCCGCAAGGTTGCCTAGAGGGGACTCGCGTCGATCTCTTGGCCGACTTGCGAACTTGGAGTCGCGACCTTGATGCGCCTCGGATCTTCTGGTTGGATGGAATGGCCGGGACAGGCAAGTCCGCCATCGCCCGTTCATTCTGCCACATGCTACGCAAAAATAAGCAGCTCGGCGGCAGCTTTTTCTGCCTTCGAGGCGATGCAAACCAGGGCAATCCGCTGCGCATTCTTCCCACACTCGCCATGACTCTTGCTTCCCAGGATATGACTTTCAAGTCTGCTCTGCTGGCCGCACTCAATGAGGTGATATCTTCAAATGCAAATCTCGAGATTCAGATCGAGAACCTGCTTGAAGTGCCTCTTCACAGTGCTTATAGAGGTGGGATGCCACACTTGGTCCTGGTCATAGATGCACTCGACGAACTTGATGACGAGGACAACACAAAGGACCTTCTTCGAAGGCTCGTGTCTGTGGTGCCCGGACTTCCCATCAAACTCTTTGTCACATCTCGACCAGAGCGGCATATTCGCCCTCACTTCGATACTTCAGCAGATCTCAGACGTGTCCTCCGCCTTCATGAGATCGAAGCAAATATTGTCAAAGATGACATATCACTCTACTTCACTAACTGTCTAGCCAGCATACGAGCAGAAAGCAGACCTATGCTACCGGAAGAATGGGCTAGCCTCACAGACATTGAAGCACTCACATGCCGTGCTGGAAAGCTCTTCATTTATGCGTCTACTGCCATTAAGTACATTGGCGAGAATCCCGAAGTTCGCCTGCAGGCTTTGCTCAGCATCAAAGTCGACACCAAAGGACCATTGACAAAACCCCTGGATGATATCTACAGGCATATCCTTTCAGATGCCATGGACTTGAATCGGTTTGAAAGTGATGAGATAGCTCTCACAAAACATATCTTGGCTATGATATTGACTGTGGGCCAACCAGTCTCTGTTGCTACACTTGGTGGTCTGATTGGGGTGCCTGCTGGGCGGGTGCGAGCAACGCTTGACCGCCTACATGCTGTCATCCATGTCCCATCAGACAACAACAAGGGTGTTTTATCTACATTCCATGCCTCTTTTGGGGACTTCCTCACGACCCCTGGTCGCGTATCCGATGAAATGGTCATCAACTTGCCAGCAACCCACATTGCTTTATTTTCAACTTGCATTCAGGTGATGGGATCTCAATTACACTTCAATGTTTCTAACTGTCCCACATCCTACTTCCCCAACACCTATCACGAGCTCAAAATACCTGCCCTACTGCAATATGTGTGTCTATACTGGGCACATCACATGGCAGCAGCCTCTGCCGCTGATGAAGCTTTAGTGACATTGTCCCATCTTGATTCCCTCAAGGATGTTTTTTTGCCCAAGTTCTTGTTCTGGGTTGAGGTGCTCAGTGCGATAAACAAAGCTGGTGTCGCATCAAATCTCATCATGACAGCATTAACCTCAGAATGCTTTGCACGTGCTCCAAAATACTTGACTAAATTTCTTGCTGATGCAAATGAATTTGTGGTTTCTTCCTTGGAGGCGATTGAGACTAGTGTGGCACACATATATATCTCTGCTCTGCCATGGGTTCGACCAACATCACAGATTGCCAAAGCATTTTGGCCAAAGTTTGATCGTATCCTACGGATAGATCTGACAGGAATTCTGCCAAGGCAAGACCGGCATCAAGCAGCTCTCATATTAAATTTGCAAGATGCAGTCAGATGCATTGCTGTCTCCTTAGATGGAGCACACATTGTGTCAGGCTCAGATGACAAGACTATTCATGTGTGGGATGTGAAGACAGGCAAGGCTGTCTTGAAACCCATTGAGGGCCACATAGATTGTGTCAGGTCTGTTGCATTCTCACCTGATGGAGCACACATTGTGTCAGGCTCGGATGACCAGACTATTCGTGTGTGGGATGCAAGGACTGGTGAGGCTGTCTTGAAACCCATTGAGGGCCACATAGGTTGGGTCAATTCTGTTGCATTCTCACCTGATGGAGCACGCATTGTGTCAGGCTCGAATGACAAGACTGTTCGTGTGTGGGATGCAAGGACTGGTGAGGCTGACCTGAAGCCCATCAAGGGCCACAGAGATTGGGTCAGGTCTGTTGCATTCTCACATGATGGAGCACACATTGTGTCAGGCTCAGATGACAAGACTATTCGTGTGTGGGATGCAAAGACTGGTGAGGCTGTCTTGAAACCCATTGAGGGCCACATAGGTTGGGTCAAGTCTGTTGCATTCTCACCTGATGGAGCACACATTGTGTCAGGCTCGGATGACAAGACTGTTCGTGTGTGGAATGCAAGGACTGGTGAGGCTGTCCTGAAGCCCATCAAGGGCCACACAGATGCAGTTGAGTCTGTCGCATTCTCGCTTGATGGAGCATGCATTGTGTCAGGCTCACATGACAAGACTATTCGTGTGTGGGATGCAAGGACTGGTGAGGCTGTCCTGAAGCCCATCAAGGGCCACACAGAGTCAGTCACATCTGTCGCATTCTCACCTGATGGAGCACACATTGTGTCAGGCTCATTTGACAAGACCATTTGTGTGTGGAATGTGGGAATGGGTAAGGCTGTTGTGAAACCCATTGAGGGCCTCACAAAATGGCTCAAGTCTGTTGCCTTCTCACTCAATGGAGGACACATAGTGTCAGCATCAAACAAGAAGACTATTCAAGCAAGGCTGGGAAAGGCTGCTATAAAGCCCATCAAGGGCCACACAGAGTCAGTCAGGTCTGTCGCATTCTCACCTGATGGAGCGCACATTGTGTCAGGCTCAGCAGACAGGACTATTTGTGTGTGGGATGCAAGGACTGGTGAGGCTGTCCTGAAGCCCATCAAGGGCCACACAAGTAGAGTCAAGTCTGTCGTATTCTCACCTGATGGAGCATGCATTGTGTCAGGCTCGGATGACGAGACTATTCGTGTGTGGGATGCAAGGACTGGTGAGGCTGTCCTGAAGCCCATTGAGGGCCACATAGATTCGGTCACATCTGTTGCATTCTCACCTGATGGAGCACACATTGTGTCAGGCTCGTATGACAAGACTATTCGTGTGTGGGATGCAAGGACTGGTGAGGCTGACATGAAGCCCATCAAGGGCCACACACGTGGGGTCAAGTCTGTCGCATTCTCACCTGATGGAGAACACATTGTGTCAGGCTCGCATGACAATACTATTTGTGTGTGGGATGCAAGGACTGGTGAGGCTGTCCTGAAGCCCATTGAGGGCCACATAGATTTGGTCACATCTGTTGCATTCTCACCTGATGGAGCACACATTGTGTCAGGCTCAGATGACAAGACTATTCGTGTGTGGGATGCAAGGACTGGTGAGGGTGTCCTGAAGCCCATTGGGGGCCACACAGAATCTGTCATGTCTGTTGCATTCTCACCTGATGGGGCATGCATTATGTCAGCCTCGAATGACATGATTATTGGTGTGTGGGATGTAAAGACAGGCAGGGCTCTTGTTGAGCTCACCAAGAGCCACACAGGCCGGGTCAGCTCTGTTGCATTCTCTTCCAATGGAGCTCGCATCATGGCTGCCTCTTATGATGGGCATATTCATGTGTGGGATGCATGGACGGGGATTTTCACAGAGGACAAGTTCAGTCCCTCAGCCAGAGATTTGAGCACCAGCACCATTACCTCACTACATGCACAGGGCAGCTGGATACATGGCTCAGGACAAGAACTTCTCATGTGGGTGCCTCCAGAATACTGCCCTTACTTACACCTTCCACCCCACATTATTCTCATTGCACCTGTCAGAGTTGTTGTGGACACCACTCGCTGGGTTTACGGTACTGACTGGGTCAACTGTTACACTCCCTGATTCCATTGCCCACTATACTGTCTTCATCCGTATCGCGTACACTGTAGGATGTCAATGTGATTTGTCTGGTGATCTTCAGTGTTGTAATTAAGGGTCTTATAGCACTTTGTGGAACATAAGGCACGCACTGTTTTTTTTTGGGGGGGCTTTTTGGGCTTTTTTTGATCCCCACGACTGGGACAGGTGCGGCAGCCTCAGCTCTGGTCCGTTTGCCTTGCCCAAAGACCCATTGGCTGCGCATTTCAAATACACAGAGGATTACAATCTCACAATTATTTATACAGAGTTTAACATCGTTATACAAGCGCCCTAGCGAGAATTTCATGTTTTTGGTGTCGCTTTTTTAATAGGACACTTCTTCTGGGCTCAGTTCGTACCCTTTCCGCCTGCTTATAGGCTCATTCTTTCCGCATTTTAAATACACAGGGAACGGTCTCCTCATATTTCTAATGTGGGCCTGCAGGGGGGGTATCTAATTCTGAGTGATTCTCTTGTTCTCTACTTGGAGAATTCCCGCCAATCATGATCATCATAGAAGTTGTTCGAACCTTCTATTGCTTCAGCCATGCAGAGTTCTCAAATTAGAAAATGCCGACCGAGTCGGCCGGTCTGGTTGAGCGCCCAGGCACCTCAGGTTCTCGTCAGAAAACATCTGTACTCGTCCCAACCTCCAGGTCGCAGTCTCGGTCTCGGGCTCGAGCTCGGGCTATATATCAACGAGATACGAGTTAAGAAAATGTATAGTGTCTGTCTGGAGAGACTAGGCTCCGGCCAGGGCCGGAGCTGATTTTGTGCGCACACGGTAATAGTTCTGAGGAGATCCGCGGCGTATATCCCTTGTCGTGTAATTGCTTTTCCATTCTATACTCCTTTCTCTCCCTTTTCCAGGTATCTCGGCCTAGGCCTGTACATAATTTAGACCATGACCGAAACAACTCACAAAGCCGTGCCCCATCGTCATACTGGTTCTCGTGGTACTCGCATGGGAGGTAATTGTAAAGTTTCGAACCAACGCGGCAACAGCGATACATAAGGCCGCTTTCGCGAGTGACTGCCCGCTGCAGGTACGAGTGCCCAATCCAAATGGAATGAGATGCGCAGTACGAAGAGAGGCCGCAGAGTCGTCGTTCAGCCTGCGCTCGGGATCAAACTGTTCAGGAGAGGGAAAAACGTCGGAGCTCCTGTGAACAAACCAAGCCTGCGCTCACGGCTGTCCCAGGCGATATGGTGTATTCCATCAACTGGAAATTTGAACCCAGCAGAACAACGTGCTCGAGTAGTGGAGGGACCGCGCCGTGGAGCCTGAGTCCTGCGGTCCTCGCATCAAAGTCAGGGCCGCTTGAGTAAAGCGCTTCCAACGAGCATGAGGAATTTGGCTCATGGCATTCCATATCGGACGAGGGAAGAAGCTTTCCTCAGTTTGGCTTAACGGCTTGGCGGCTTGAAGCCAAGCCACGGAAACACTGGCCCAAGGAGAGCAAGAATTGCCAGACAAGACGCCGAATTCTTGCGAAGCTGATATAGATCAGAATACGGGTTACTTCTATGCTGTCAGAAGGTTCGTAATCAGCGTAGTCGAACACTGAGAGGCCGCCGCACAAATCCTAAAAGTGACATGAGTTCAGCGATTGGCGTGATTTCAACCATGGAGCTGTGGATTGTTTCATGTTGAGCAAGCTTGCCGATGATTAGACATGTCATCTCCACGGTACGGGTATCATGTAAAGCGAGGAGGTCATCTGAGAACGCCACAGAATGTGCCGAGAAATTTGTGCCAATGACACAGCGAGCTCCGACTGGATATGCACTGATCCGCCACAGGGCGTATTGAGCCTGACGGTGAACAGACAGCTAAAAGATAGTGACTAGTCTTAAGTAGAGGCTGTCATACGGGAAATTTCGCTTGGCAAGACAAAGTAGCTCTAAATAGCATATATCTTTACTGTAATCGTGGATGTTGGTCTCAGTGACCATGTCTCCCAATGCCTGACAGGAAAATGCCAGAACGTTACATCTTCGGAGAAGCATTATGACTCCACCAAAACATTTGTCTATTATATGATCCTTGACGTTGGACTACGACCATATACAGAGCATACAGAACTTTTGAGGGACACCTGACACCTGCGAAAGTTTTCATCAAAATGGCGACCCATGTTAACTTTGGGCTCACCCCGAGAGCTGAACAAGGTTATGGTATGGCACCGGTTCCCTCGTTGTTTGGTACAATGACTCTGAACGAGCGATGTTGCCAAGCGAGCGACACACATAATTGACGATGTCCGTATCCGATGGGTTCGGTTGAGCTGGTATTTCCTGCAGCACCGATTGGGAGGCGCGTTTGCCGGATTTGTGCTCAATAACGTCGAGTAGCGCCTGTCTGGCCGCTTTTTGGACTAGAAATTCCCCATACCTATTTACTATGCATCAGAACTTCAGACGAAAAGGGGTGATGTCTACCGCGCGCACTCCAGAAGAAAAATCAGGTCTTTGGGCCTAGCTACAGGCCACTTCTGTCAGCTTCTCGTTTTTAGCCAAGCTACGGGAAGTCGACTACATCACAACGATCTCCGATGAGTGTAGCAGATTCAGAACAACCTCCACCAACGTGTTCGATGCTTTTGCGGACCAACATATCAGGGACAAGGCATGTCCTGCTGCATCGCCCGTTGTTCTTGGGGAAAAGCGGGATGGCAAGCCCTCCAGATCGTCCGTCCGAGAAAGCGATACACCGATGAAGTTCTGTTGGTCTGGCTTCTGGTCGAAGATGTTCGAGAGAAACAGCTCGTCGAGCGTCTTGTCTAATTTTGCGCCTTGCAAAGCCACCTTGATGGAAGAGGTTGTGACGCCAAAACCGAAGCCAATCAAGCCATCCAGGCCAATCTCGAGGATGCCTTGAAGGTTAACCTGAGATGGTCACCCGACCTGTATTACAGAATCTTCCACAAGAATCTTACTTGGGCGGATGGGGACTCGAAAACCTGTCCGCAATGTGAGTTGGCCATGCCACAGGAGAGAGCCAAATCAGGAGACTCACTGCGGCCGTTGACGGTGATATTTGTTGAATACCACGAGCAGGGCCAGAATTAGATGAGTTGGAGTGAGGGGAAGCCCGCTCACCCATACGTTGCTCTCATTTTCAACTATCCCGTTGCTCGTGAGCGTAAACACCGTATTCCCGTTCGTCACCGCCCGCCGCCCAGGAGACTTAAGCATCAACAAGGAAATTTGGTTGTCCCGAACAGCCAGCGCACTCGCCTGGTGCACAAGGCAAACCGCAAACAGCATTAACGGGAATGGGAAATAACACGTGGGGTTTATGTGTGGAGCGTGATGGGTCGCCGGTCCTTTATACACGATGCAGACCATGCAGGGCTGTCCAGCTGCGTCTCGATGCTCGATGAACCCCGTCCTGAAACCCTCCGAATGATATATATTCTGTCGGCGCTCGTCTGGCCCACAATCGCGGACGCTGGCTGATCCCCGTCGAGTCGCCGATCAACGTCAACGGGTACTGGCCAGTGGCGCAAGATTAGACGGTGCTCGGCCTGGTTCGGGGGCCCGAATACCCGCCAGTGTGTGCACGTTCGGTTGGCACTGAGGCAGCATTCTTTGAACTTCCGGCAAACATCGGTATCTCGCAAACTAGAAAATTGGAATTACGAGCAATACAGTGTGGATCGCAGGCCACAATCTCATGCCAGTCTAGGATTATCGGGGTCAGCTGGAGTCCCCACGGCGAACAACGACACAAAAACCTCTTGTGAGATTTCTTGATCCTTGTCGAGATATAAGTTATACAGTACACGGAGTATCGATACAATTGTCTATGCAGCAGGAATAAGTACTTAGTAGGATAATTTTTTCTGCGTGCACGCGCACGGAGGATGATTGATTCGACGTCTCGATCCGACTAACTCATGACCCACCGCCGTACGGCTTCGCACCCGCCGACGTCCGGGTGCAGCAGAACGGCGGCGAGCCAGTGCTCGAGGGCGCGGCGGCGGCGAGCAAGGAAGGCGGCGCGGTACCGCGCAAGGGGCGCCTTGGGCGGGAGTTCGGGGACGGAGGGGCGAGAGGCGCGCTGGATGCAGAGAATGAGAGTAATAAGTGCCGGCGCAAGAAGACGAGAGAATGAGCGAAGGACGCACCGGGAGCGTGCGTAGCAGCTCGGTCTCGAGGACAACAAAGTCGCTGTAACGCTTGTGCGCATGGATCGGGGTGCCCTCTTTCGTTTTTATGACGCAGTCGTACACTGGCCATGGGGCGACATGAGGGCACAAAAAAGGCTGAAGCATGGCCACTAGACTGAACGTACCGACATACGCTCCACCAAGCCCATGTGCATCGCCCACGCTCGTCCACCCGCTGATCTGCACCTCCCGCGCAAACGCCGCGCTCTCGCCGCAGTTGTCGCCCAGCCAAATATCGTTGCTGAACACGCTCGGCGGCGCGACGGGGGAGTACGGTCTTTTCGGCCGCGGCTCGATGGGGGAGGCATCCTAGCGCATTGATTAAATTTGGGATAAAAAGAGAAAAGATGGACGCACGAAGACAAGATCGTCGTACAAGCGGGATTCGGCCTCGACGTCGATGCCCGAGGGAATTATCTCGAGGCGGCCAGTGCTGTGGGCGAGGGGATAACGATTTGAGGGAAGGGGCGCGGATGACATGGTGGGGAGAGGCAAGGAGCGGCGATCGTCATCAGCAGGATGTGTCATCTGCGTGGAACGGCCCGACGGTGGCGGTGCGATGTTCCGTAAGGATAAGTACTACAGTAACTTTTGAAAACCTTTCCCTCATCGTATCTTGTAGATGGGATGAATGCACAAAACTAGCATATGTAACAATCCTGGGTAATCCCGAGAGCAAAGGCAAGAGCGGAGAGAGATGAATGTGATTGTCAGACCCGATGGGCACAATACTAGTATAGTACGAAGTGTTTTTGAATGAGTGGATTAGGATGCAAGCGATAATGCCCTTGGAAAAGAAACCAAACTACACCGTCGAGCATATTTCAAGCCAAATCGAAGCGCTGAGACGCCGGCACATCGGCACAGCGGACTTTGAACCCAAATAGGCACGCGGACGTGGCCGGCATGGTCGCGGAATTTAAAAAAAGCGAAGCGGGGGTTAAAAAGCGTCGGACGGACCGTCTCATTTTATAAGGAGGGTGATTCCTGTTCAACCAGGTAATAAAAGTGGTCAAGTTCATTCCGCAATGCCAGCGCTTATCACAATAGGTGACTTTGGGGTGATGGCAACGGACACCTCAAATGTTCCTCGCCAGGAACGAAAACCGGTGATTTGGAAGTGCCGCAAGGACAGGACATGTTTGCCTCGCAACCTTATGACAACTTTAGCATGGCCTGGGTCCTTCAATTATATTGCACCTTACGGTATACAACAGCGCACGCCAGCACAAGGCGATTCTAGCCAGGAAATTGCATTGTACGACTCGCTTGCCTTATTATGGTTGATACTGATGATAACCCCCAAGCCGGCTCCATGAGTTCAATCGAAAGACCATTGAGATAAGTATACGTAGTGGGTAACTCTTGTTCAAACTTGGTTCAGTGTTCCGTGGGAGGAACAAATTACTAACGGGAGCGTCATTGTTCCATGCACACTGATAGCGCGCAGACTCGCGACTTCAACGTTAACACAGCAACTGTCCCTCGCCAGGAACAAAAGCCGGTGATTTGGGAGTGCCGAAAGGTTTGCCTCGCAACCTTATGACAACGTTAACATGGCCTGGCATATTGCGCCTCGTGGTATACAAACAGCGCACGCGATCGTAGGTTAGCTGTGGGATGGATAAATTTCGTCTGGCGCAAAAAAATCCATTATCCCGGAAGACTCGGGTTCTTGTGACAAAATAACTACGAGGCCCAGCCAATCCAGCATGGTTGAAATTTGGAAATCGGGAAACCCAGTCTCTCGTATTCGAAACCTGATCTGGTCAACTCGAGCGCTTCCAGAATCCGGGATCAAATCGTGGTCAAAGACTGGCTTCCGTAATCCGACCTTCGCGGAAG
This sequence comes from Mycena olivaceomarginata, assembly GCA_029378375.1. Taxonomy (NCBI): domain Eukaryota; kingdom Fungi; phylum Basidiomycota; class Agaricomycetes; order Agaricales; family Mycenaceae; genus Mycena; species Mycena olivaceomarginata. Next base: position 25,755 of record JARKIC010001918.1, read on the forward strand.
TCACAACCAGCCACCTGGGTTCTTGGTCCGCTTGCGATCCTGTACACGTTCTCGAATTCGCTTCCATCCACTTCAACTCATTCTTCTTGCATTCTTCCGATTGTCTCGACTCTGAATGTCAATCTTATGGATATTTACACAGCCCAGATATCCGATGAATTTGAACGCGAGAAAATTACCGAACATTGACAGAAATATCAACCTGACTTCGGCATTGCTTGGGCAATCCCCTCGAAACACGACCAAACATTGATCTGATCGAGTCGGTTCTTTCCTCTTCCCGTCATGACAAAAATCGACAAGACAACTAAAGGCGCCGGTCAATATGTCCAACCGCGGATTCCGTCTGTTTCACTCTCCACTAAGTATTCGTTCTTCGGAAGACACGCTCGTCATACAGAAGACCACATCTTGGTTTCGGGAGGCGGCGCTTCCTTATTTTGCATATCCCTCAAGATTCTTTCATTTTCAAGGATTCTGCCTCAACTGTATCCTTGCTCGACGTCTGATGGTTTCCCCCACCGTGATCCCACGCGCCACGTCCCTACTTCTTCCGACGCAAGAACATAGTGTATCTTAGGCTTCGGTGGATTCAAATCTCCCATCAGCCTCGTTGTCAAATCTATTCCCTTGTTTATCTGAATGGTAATACTTAATAGACGCCCAGGTCTCGGATGTCCTTTTTGTACCTATCCATCATACTGCCCTTCAATTCACTAGCGACACCAGCGTACGCGGGTACCGCGAAGTATGTTTCACCTCCCCTCCTCCCGGTGCAAATTCCGCCCCGATGGCGACCATTCATTCCCGACCACTTATAAGCAGCAGGGCAGCACGGAGAAGGACATTCAGCTTCAGCCTTCAGGACCTGCACATTCCTTTGTTCTTTCCAGGACTTTAATTCAACCTTCTCACCCCAATGCCGTCCCCAACACGTTTCCTTGCACTTGCTGCCCTCTTTTTTTGTGCGTTATCATTCATCCCTCATCCTCAGCGATTCTCTGTACTCATGCACTCTCGCCTCATAGCGGCCACCGCAATCGTCCCGCCCGGCCACCAGGGGCTTCCGCACCAGACCCCCACCGACGTTGACCACCCCAAGCCCGACAACGCGGCCATTGTGGAGACCGCGCTCGGCCAGGTCGACCAGAAGATCGCGCCCCCGGTTGACGCGCCGCCGAACGCCGCGGTGGCGCCTACCCTTGTCACCGCTGTCGACGGAACGGTCACCAACAGCACAATCGCCGAGACCGTCACCAACAGCACCGGCGCCGATGCCTCCTCTGCCAGCACACGTCGTCGCCGTCATCACCAAAAAGCCCGCGCCTTCGGATCCCATGCGCGCAACCGAGCGATAGTCGGTGATGGTGTTGCGAAGCGTGAGGCGGGGAAGTTCGAAAAGGTCTTTGACGGCCTCCCGGCTGATCAGCACGACGCGTCGATCCAGGGCACCGCCTATCTCACGTACACCGTCGTCAACAACGCGACGTACAACGTGCAGGGCTGCCTGGATTGGTGTTCCACCGTGAAGAGATGTGGTGTGTACTACTTTCATCTGATCTCCCCTTGCGATGACCGCCGCTGACACCGATCCCAGTCTTCGTCAACGTGTATTACGAATTCAACAACTACCTCCTCGACTTTGTCTTTGGCGAGAAGTCCAACCTTAAATGTGCTGCCTACGGAGACTTCCACACCGCGGTGGAGAAGATCAACTTTGGTGGACAAGCTTCGTATCCTCAAGTACGCGCGACGCATATTGCCCTGAACTTCCTATTTTTTAAACATCACAATTCCGCAGGACGGCAATGAGACTGTTCCCCTCACCTACATCACGCAGAGCAGCGGATGGAGACTGGACCAGGATGAAGTCCTCGCCCCCGAAACACCCGATGGCTACGAGCTTGTGTTCGGGCCTACAGGCGGCGCCAACAACGCTCCCGGAGTGAGTTGTGCCTTCCAATCTTCCCGATTACTCCATTTCGACCTTCCTCCCTTCTTTTCCTGGCGAGATCGTTGTCCTTTGCAATGCTAACCTGCCTACAGTACATGGGCTTCTCCTTCCTCGACAATATGACGTCGACGCTTGTGCCCTGCTCTGCAACGGTCGAGGTGTCGACTCCAACGGCGGCGGATGCGCATACTTTAACATCTGGCGTGCGGTAGTCGATGGCGTTCCCACAACCTACACCTGCTCCATGGTACGAAGCTCAATTTCCCCTCCTTGTGTTACCTCTCCTCCTGAGACTCACACCGCTCCTGCCGCAGTACTACCTCTCGGCCGACGAAAGCACCGCCGTCAACTACGGCCAAGGCTCCCTTGTCGTGACCCTCTCGCGCGGCTATGCGCGCAAGAGCGCGCTCATCGACGGCGGTTTCGAAGGCTACACCGCGTGCGACAAGTTCTGTGTTACCGAGTCCTACGCCAACTGGATCGGGAGCAGCGCATCCAACGGTGTGGCCGACGCCTCGATCATCTTCAACCCGACATACGCACACACGGGCCACGGCGCCGCCCTCCTCGGCGCTGCGTTTACCGACGACGCTGAGGCCGGCAAGCTGACTCCCGCGCAACCGCTCCAGACCGACAAGGGCGCGAACTACGTCGTACAATGCTTCGTTTGGTCGGGATTCGCGAGCCCGGGAGTGGAGGCGGCGGCCAAGGTCGATATTCTGTGGAATGGGGAACGCGTCGGCGGCAGCAGCGGGTACACGGAGGAGTACACTTTCGTGCAGGCGCCGGTCGTGGCCACGGGCAGCGACGAACTGGCTTTCGTCGGGGGCGCTGCACCGGCGTGGACCTTTATCGACGACTGCAAAGTCTACAAGGCGTGAGCTGCCCTTCTGTGGTGCTCATTGAGTATCGGGAGAATTCTTCTCCGTTGTGTTCTTTCTTTTTTTGACTTTCCAGCGGCATACACACACTCGCTCGGTCATCACTCGTTTGCCTAGACATTCATTTACTACTATTAGCATTGTGGCTCCTAATCTATATCTATAAAATCATCGCTCTCTACGGAAAGCTTATCGTTGGATGTTATGGCCAGATGAAAGAGAAATTGGGAAACCCCGTCTTTGATGTAGACCAAGTCTTGTGCGGCGGCGAAGATTAGACTTAGGAAGAGACATAACACCTTCTAACGTTAACCACATTACAATTATATCGGAACATTCGAAAGTATTACAGGTAGTAATTATGGGGACAGCACTAATATCCATACTGACCCCTAGACGTCATCGTTGAGCGGGGAGGCCTTCAGCATCGCCGCAGCCTTCTCCCCGATTCCATAAATAATAGACTGTGTCCATCAAGTTAGCATTTGAACATCGACGAAAGAGCCCTGACTCACCGAAGGATGCGATCCAGGCTGTATCAGGATAATCGATCCGTCCACGACGAACACGTTTGTTGTCCCTGATCCACTTCAGTTCAGCCCTCATGCTCGGCGAACAAGAGAAGCAAACACCCGAACCTTGCACCCTCAATTCCGCATCCACGACACTCCCAATGGCAGCGGTGCCGAGCGGATGATACCCCACCCCAACCGCATCCTTGACGAACTGCTCGAACTGCGCGTCGGTGCTGACGGCGGTACCGGGCGAGATCTCGCCGGCGGCGGCAAAGAAGGGCACGAGGGAGGACTGGGTTCGGTACACATTCCTTTCACCCCGTATACCTACCGGATACGTACCATTCTCCTTTAGAGGTTCCTCCCGACCTCTTCATTACTCTACGCACCCACGCTTTTGTTGCCACTTGGTATCCCCATTCCGAACCGCACGCCGGACTTCAACCCTGCAACAGTGTACATTGCGGTGAGAAGTATTATGAGAAATCGCTCAAAATTGCGAGGACTTACGGCGGTTGTTGGTGATATCATGAATGATAGTGAGTGAGTGCTGAGCTGGAAGTTTTGGTGAATTCCAGTAGATGTAGAGAAAAAAGATCCCGCATTCTCAGTGTGTCTACTCACTTCCGCCCTGGTCGGCTGAGGGAAAATAGTCATTATCAAGAAGAAGAAAAAAACAATGATGATGCTGAGCACAGGCACACGCACTCCAAACCGGCGCGAGAATGTCGCGCCCAAGATGGCTTCGAACGGCAAACGCCATACTTAGGTTCACCGCAAAGTGTCGCAAGGTTGCCGTAGCCTCCGAGAAGAGTCGTCCTCGTGTCGGCGGGGAGTGGGAACGCGCCGCCTGGTCATTAGCATTTCGTGCACCTGGGATAACCGAGAAGGCGGAACGGAAACTAACGTAGGAACCCATCACCTGGTACAATCTCCGCACCCCAGGCAGCGTTCCCATTAGGGATGGGAATGTCATTGCAGTTCAATTGCAGTTGGTTGCGCGTGGGCCTACAACTCCGTGGAGTAAGAATGCATCTTTGAAATGGGACAAGAAGACATCGATAACATGAGCCCAGTATTAGAACACCAGAAATCGAATTAGAACGCTGGCAATTGAACCTCGAAGCCCCAGCGATGGGGCAATTTTGAATAATTTACGATTCGATTGCTGGGTACAACAGGGGTGGAATTAGAACACAAAGACGAAGAGGATCCCAAGCAAATACTGAGTAGAACAACTTGGTCTTTTCGCTTCAGAAGATTGAAACTTTTAGCTGACAAAAGCGCGGTTAAGGAAGTGAAAATGCCCATTTATTCGGCGCCTAGCGGGAGCCGATGATTGGGACTGATTACCCCAAAGCGGAGTTTACAGTATAATTATATTTTTGACGGTACACTCCAGGTGTGCCATAGATTTTGATTTGATAAACGTGATTGCTGCGATTCCAGCATTGTGGATTATCCAAAGTCAAGCAAATCGGATAAGAAATGGCTAGAAACGGGCGGTTTCGAATCCTCGTTCAAATCAGGCAGCGGGAATGTTGAGATCAGAAAGTCCGGTGTGTTACCCGGTGAATAGGGATAATCAGGAAAGCGCTCCTTCCCAGCTGTCGAACGCATCCGGAATCGTCCCAATTGGTTCAGAATTGAATGAGAAATCAAGTGGGAAATCCGGTGTGTTCAACTTGCTCTTTCTTAATCTATTCCTAGTTAGTGTCATTACTTTCGCAAACGGCTGTAAAGGCTTCGGAGACGTGTAATTTATAAAGAGTAGAATAGGATAGGACAATGATCATACACTGCGGATGGCTACTCATTTCTCTTCCATTTGGTCACCCCCCGGTCCAACCAGCACCATCAGGATGTCAACCTCGGGCTTCGCCAAGCATCTTGAGTTCTTTCTCAGTTCTCATGCATGTTCTGTTCTCTTCCGGGGAGTTGTGTCCATTATCTCAACTGGGCTTATACTGAGGAAGCTGGCTTGGAAGCCCGGTCCAGATTTGTTTGATGACATCCCTCAATCTTGGCAAGCCTGCAATCAATTTGGGAAACCCCATCTGCCTGCTGTGACTGCTCGAACAGTGGTCTAGCCTGTTTCCATAGAGTGGATGCTTTGGAAATGTCACCACGCCGCAGATGCAGGTCTCCCATTGTTTGCATGCATTCGGCCCTATTGCGATGTACATCCATCCATGTGAATCCATCCAGTGCGATTGTGAAAACACTCAGTGTTCCTGTGTCTTCTATATGTTGCCGTGCAAAAACATCTCCAATGCACTGAAGTGCCTGGTAAATTATTAACATGTTTCGGTTCATTATCACTGGGCACAGTGCAAATGCGAGAAACACCGTTGCCCACCGAGTAGTTTCCGAGTCGGAGTGCAGGAGATATTTGGGGTCTGCCAATTTCAAAAGACAGGTCCATGCAGGGTCGAAGTTTTCACGGATCAGCAAATGGGCAAAACACCGGATGTACTCTGCACGTGCAACCATCTTGTTGCCCTCGCGAAGCTGCAGTTCCGCATGAATGAGGTCACATGTGGAGATGCCTTTCCAGTACTGTGATTTCTGGAATAAGGATCTTGCAGCGTCCAGGTTGACTGACACAATATCCATGTTAGCTCCAGTAACAATGTCCAGAAATGCAATCTCAGCCAAAGTGAGGGCGTATTTGACAGGCATAGCAGAAGAGTCCGCGCCATCTTCGTCACTTCGTTACTTCGCTTAACTTCGCTTAACTTCGCTTAGCATCGAGAAAGTTCGTGAGTTTGATCGCTTCCCGTGAAAGTTCGTGACTTCAGCTGGATGTAGTGAAACTTTGTCACTTCCTCTAGACACCGTGAAAGCTCGTTACTTCGGCTACCGACAATCACCACATGACCGTATCCATTACGGAACATCGCTGTGGAGGGGTCGTATGGCCGACGTGTGGAAATCCAGCCACACGTTGGTTTCGACTTTACAGTACCATGCCCCTATTTTACATTACCACATTTGTTTGTAACGTAAATAGTGCCACATCATCACCTTTCTACCGAAAACCACCATCTTAGTGACCAGTGTAGGGCTCCACGCCCAGGAGGGATTCGGTGTCCCTCCGTCCTCTGTCTTCTGAAGTCACCAGTGGGCAGTCTAGCCACCCAATCCCCCAAATTCGCACCTCACGACCTCATCTTCTCTTGACGGCATTTTTCGACATTCTTACTCTAACTTTTCGTCGTTTTCATACTCTACGGCTCGGGACCGAATCCTATATCTTATTCCAATTATTCTCTTGACCGCTACACGGATCACCGACCCAAATCCAGAACCTACACACCGGGCACATCCCTCTTCTTCATCGCGGCCAAGAGTGGCACATCATTTGCAGCACCTTCAAGCACACTTTGCCAGAGCGCAACATACCCCGACAGCACCCCAGACAGGTATCTCGCACCGTATGATGACTGTAGAAATTCAATTTGAAAATCCAGGTCAACTGACATGGTAAACACCTATAATGTAAAGAATTTACAACTAGTCTTAGTAGATAACGACGGCAACACGAAAGACAAGTGATAATCAAAATTGTGTATGGATATTCAGTTAACAAGAGTGAGAGATATGAACTGCTAAATTGTAGATAGTTTTTTCTAGATCTATTCTGCATGCTGTAGAGCTTTACGACGCCGAGTGGTGTAAATCGATCAACTTCGCCTCACGGCACACAACCCAACCCCCATGTTGGTTGAGTCCCCAGTGCTCTCATAACCGGGGCCTAGACATCTATGTATCAGCGAACTGAAGGAGTTTATCAGTCACTTACCACTCTTTTGCTGTTGGCGTCGCACACGATACGGGCTCTTCTCCTCAGAGTCTATGTCAGAGTTGTCTGGGTCAGAAAGAATCATCGACACTCATGCCCGCCGTCCCCGCAAATTTGGTACAATCACGCTACCTCGCTGACAGACAGGTTCCCCTGGGCCTCCACATTCATGTCAGTCTCCTCCTCCGCCGGCGACTTTTCTCGCGTTCCCACCCGCTGGTTTGCACTCGGTGTGCATTGCGACTTGAATACCGATGAGACGACCGCGAAGCACCGGCAGCAGGGTGTGGATGGTGGTAGGTAACAAAGAACGGGATTCCGTTTGCGTTGTTCCGTAATTCCGGTGATCACAACAGTAAATGGGGGAATGATATATCACCATCTCTCGCGAGAGACTGTTGATGATACATCCAGGTCTCTGGGCCAGAGACACAGCTGATATATCATTCCAGAGGCGGCTAGATTTCGGGTAAGCGAACCCTGCTCGCTGTCGACGTTCTCAAGCCATGCGAGCTCGTCGTCGGCAACGACATTGAGCATATGCCAACTGGAGAAAGTTCTTTCAGGTGTTTTTCTCGCTAAAAAATGGGATTCACATCAGAATCGGTCAGGTACATCACTCGGAGCACATACCGTTTTGGGCAGGGCTCTGTTGCGCATCAAATCTCGGCCGCCTCCTCCCGTGGATGTTACCGAATTATGCGCGCTCGCCGTTGACAACAGTGTTGAGCGTGCCAACCACGATAACCCAATCAGGTAATTATTTTTGATTACCCCCAATTTTATCGCGAAATGCTGCGCTCGTCCCTGGACCATTCAATTTGAGCATTGAAAGCTATCGTAGATCTTCATACATAGAAATTGGTCGATGGGGGTGAGCCGAGAAGGATAACATTATTCTGCTCCAGTGCACCCAGCTAGACCCGGCTGTAGAAATTTCGCCTTAGATACGGCACCGGCATGTTTACATGGCGTAGTCTTGGCACCGGCATCGACGGCAAGCAACTCGGTTAACTCGGGCCACTGTTCCCGAATGAATGAGCACACACCATTTTGTTTTGTTTTCTCCTCTCCCTCATCCAATCAAAATTCTGAATAGACAAAGCTCCTTAGACTCACTAGCCATATCTGCCCATGCAATATTGGATTTGTAGGTTTAAAACTAGCCGAGGGGTGAGGACATCTGAATTCAGTGGTACTGGTGCTCCCATTTGCCGATAGGAGGACGTTTATGAGAACGAGAGCACCGGTTGAAGTGGCCTATGAAGTATCCGAGTTTTGGCATATACAGGAGGCATGTTACATTTGAATGAACACAGACATCAAAATACCCTAATATCGTGATACAGCACGCTGAAATAAATACGAGAAAGTCGGTTACCAATTAATACACATGCAGTAGAGTCAAATACCAAAATTTGGGTGAAACGATGCAGTATTACGAGCAAAATAAAATGTTCAATCCATCAGTCCCATCAATAGTACCTAAAACAGTAATAGAAACTCATTCAACCCACGGTCATGTACCGAACAACCAACACGGCCACGATATATTGTTAATAAAACCTACTAGTATTGTTAATGTCCTCATTATTTATTGTTTTCCTGTTTTGTGGCAGGTTCGTGCACCCCCAGATGTCGATACAAATGAAACTTCGTTCAATGGCAAACAATTGGCCGCTTGGATGTTCGATTCCGGAATAAAAGTCTCCAGCATTGATATTCTTGGGAGATTCTGGGTCAGACAGTGCACCTGTGATATATATATCTCCTCATGTGTAACATCACGAAAATCTACTGCGCGACATGCTCCAAAGACGAACTTTTGCTGTATTCGGAATATTCCGGGGAGTGGGCCGACGGTCCCGAGCCAATAGAATCAAGCCATCACCACAGGCGCCAATTTTGGAGCGTTAAGCGCTCGCATGGGAAACAAGTGAAAATGGTTCGATCACGTCTGTATTCAAAGGTGTTTGTGAATAAGAACATAGAATTACAGAGGTGGAGTATATGGGCTGGGATTCAAGATTGGGATGAGCAGCGGGCGGCACCGCCGGTTGCAGCGAGCGGCAACAATGGGCGGCATAGCAGCAGCAGTTGCAGGAGCCGGTAGAGCCGGTTAATGGTCGATGCAAGCCGAGGAGTGAGCTAGATGGTGCATGGAACAGTCTAAAGAGCAGAGACCCGGCAGACGAGCTAATGGTAAGGGGTGCTGGTGGTCCAACCAAGAGGATCCAAAAGTAATATCGACAAACACCTGCCAAACGCATTGCCATTGGCACCTGCCAACAGCTGCCAACGGGTGCTGGCAGCGAGCCCACGCGAGCCGAGCGGGGAGCGGCTGAATACCCCCAAAGGTTTGTGTAGATCAATCTGATTTCTTTGATGGATCACAACCAGAAATAGATTGGGCGGGAGCGCGCTACGGAGCGGCGGTGAGCGGCAACCAGGCAAGCGATCGGGAGGCGCGTGCGTAGACACGCGGGAGAAATTTCCTAAAAGGTCAGTGTCTCTCGAATGATATATCATGCCGTCTCTGGAGGAGAGACGTGGATATATCACGGACAGTCTCTCACTAGAGACAAGTGATATATCAATTCCCCAGTGGGGCCTGGTGATCAAACATTACACTTACCACGGACGCGCTCGGAAGTGACGAGCTTTCACCAAAATTTCATTGAAGTGACGAGCTTTCTCAGATATCTGTCGAAATGACGAACTTTCATGGTTTCCCATCAAACTCACGAACTTTCCCATTCCTAAGCGAAGTAACGAAGTGACGAAGGTGGGTACTACTCCGATAGCAGAAACCTGAGTATGATGGAGAACAAGATGTGCCTACGCTTCGCTCCGGCAATTTGGGATATTTTAACGTCCAGCAGATGTCCGACATGCGGTCCAGGAAGGGGAAAGGCAAATGATTGGTGACATTGAAAAATGTCACAACCATAGTCAGGCAAGAATAGCATGTCGCATCCAGTCATTTAGCAATCGGCGGCGGCTTTGGCGCCGAAAAATGGGCCGGCTAGGAGTGTAGGCATATAACAGTGATGGTGCCACGAGACAGAAATCTTGGGGACGTTTGAGAACCAAGGGCTGTATTGACTCATCTGGTAATTTGCTGTTGGACAGAACACAGGAAAAAAGCGTTGAAACTGAATGCTTGGATTTGATTCATCTTGAAAATTACAATGCGGGGGAATGATAAGACCAAGACGGAAACCCAAGTACTAGCAACTGAAAGATCTTCGGTGCTTGAATGAGGTAGGCTAGGGCTCCGAGAGAGAGAGACGATGTTAGCGATGGGAATGCGCAGAAAACTGGGCGCTGGTTGATAGGAACGCGAGATGCTGGTCCTTTACAACGGCGATCGGGCGCTGTGTGAAAAAAGTGCCGATACAGCGGCGTAGTGAAAATTGTGCTAAACACATGAAGAATTTTGGAGACACTACAGCGGGGACTCCCCACTGCGCCCGCAAGGTCCAAATTTGTGCTGTCTCGCAGTCGCTCCGCAGGCCCGGAGCATTGGATATCGTGGTGCTAGTGAGAATAATTGACGCCTAAAGGAGTTTATTAGTGCCGTGGTTGAAAAGCACCGGGGTTGTTCCCACGACGTTTGCGCAGGCTGTAGGCCGTTGTTGATGCAGAGAGACAGAACCACGGCCCACGTTAAAGGAGCTAGCCAAGATCAATTCCTACGCGATTCTCTGGAGATGTCCATATCCCAGCCGATTCGATCTTCTGGATCTTCTGCGTTAAAGAGACACCCGACTTGATTTGCTTGCAGCTTGGGATGCTGTGGGTTTAAATTGACCGCACCTCGGCTCGCGGTTGTTGCACGGTTCGGGATTCGAGATTGGTGAGAACGGTGCCTTCGCATCGGGTGTATGTTTAACAGCTTTCAGTGCTGTGTCTGTCAAACATGAATTAGACTGTGCATGAATGAGTGAGGCGATGGAGGCGGAAGAGAGAGAAGCGTAGAAGGGGATAAGCTCAATGGAGATGAACCAAAGAAATACAAACGAAACCTCGCCATTTCATTAAAGAAACGGTAGATGATGGTGAGGATCTGGTGTGCTTCTGCATACTCAGTCTTTAGTAGGTATGTTCCTGCCTCAATGCTCATCAGGTCACTCTCAGCATATCCGCCTTGCATTCCTGCCTGAACCACCAACTCTTTCTCTTCCTTTATCAACTGCAGACAATTTTTGAAGTCTCCACGCACCCCATAACACCGAGCCTGACATCTGATCGCAGACAGCTCGCCCCAAACACTCCCAGTTGCAACTGCAATTCTGTGTGCTTCGTGAGCCAGTTGCAGACTTCCTGAAAAATTCATATGACTGTATTCCATCATCGCTAGGCCAAGCAGCGCTCCTATTTGCACCACATAACAATTACATGTGATGCCAAGGAGAGTGCACGGCAATCAAAGCGCTGGGCTTTCTTGAGATCACGAGCATACTGGTGATAGTACCTTGCAACAACATTGCAAAGTCGGGCTGGCAAGGCACTCTTAGTTCATTGATTGCTCTAAATGCACTATAACTCACCTTCACCTTCAACATCATTGATCATCTGAAAATGTTTCATACCCTCATCTATAGACTTTTCTGGGTTGGTAATTGTGTTAAACTCATATGCCTGAAATGCTTCCGTGATAAACTGCCTGTGATCATCGATTTTAGGCAACAGTTCTGACTGTCAATGCACATCATTAATGGCGTAAGACCACGGTTCATGATCAAATTCAAGCGGTTGAGCAAGATAATGCTTTTCATAGTCTCCACCAGGTTGGCAGGATCATATTTCAATGCATGTAGCAGTAGATTGTGCAAGTTGCCGAGATTGGAGAATAATTGGTGTATCCCACCAGCTGGAAGTGGGGAGCCCTGCAGCCAAGTTGTCCACAATTTGAGAAGGTCACTGAGGTGCTTCTGTAAGGGCTGCACCAAATTAGATGAGGGTGGTATGGCACCATAAATGTATTCCCGAATTGGGGCCAACAGTTTCAGTCGCCCAGTAGGGTCAACATATGCAAGTGAGATGCGGACCAATGTTGTTTTGCATGTCAAGATTTCTGGGATTGGTGGTTTGCTCTGTACCAAATCAGTGTCGGAAATTCCATCTGGCAGAAGAGACATCAGGCTGAGGAGATCCACTGCCCGAGGTAATGATGACATGCGGGGGCTTGAAAGAGATAGTATAATTGAAATCTCCAAGTTGGATCGTTTGTTATGCCCAGCAGACAACATGGCAGTTCTCTCAAGTTTCCAACGATGCAGGGTAGCACAACACCCCTCAGAGGCAGCAACTGTTGCAACCAGCTGAACTGCGAGGGGTATGTTATCTGTAATATTCAGCAGTTGGTTGACTTCTAAATCATCATGGATTCCATCTGCAATTTCAATGAATGTTTGATGAGCAGCAATTTCTGTCAAGGGCATCAAGGGACGCAGAAAAGGACGAGTCCATTGCACTTTGCTGGGATGTTCGGCCCCTCGCATGGTGATCTAAAAATGCACAATGAGAAGAAATCTAGGAAACAAGAAGAGATCATACGAGAAGGCCAACATGTGGGATATCAGTCAGTAGCGAAAGAAACTCTTCAGTGCTGGGCCGGCTATCGGCTGGTTCCCATGGTGTTTCAAAATTGTCCAAAATCAAGAGGCACGGTGGTCCGGTAGATAAATGGTGGACAATAGCTTTTGCTAACCCCTGGGAAACTGAGAGACCAAGATTGAAAGAGATTGTTGCAACCAGATCATCACTTGTGTGAGCAGAATCACAGGTAATGAAGTGGCGAGTTGGATATGTATCCACCACTTTGGAGTGATGGAGGGCTGCTACTGCCAAGGTAGTCTTTCCCATTCCACCTGGCCCCAATATTGCTGCCCGTGCGGGAGTAGCAAGAAGGGTATTGACAAGATGTTCCAACTCGGACTCCCACCCATTGAATATTTTGGGCATGCAGGCAATAATGAGAGTGAACCGGAGCTGCAATTCAGATAAGCAAGGTCAGAGCTTCTTGCTTCTTCGGTCCAAACAATTCACCTAGAATTTAATGAACTTCGTCCAATCTGAGCACTGATATCAGACTCTAAATCATGAGTTATGAAGGGATGCCCACCAAGAAGAAGTGTCAGATGAGCCAGTACATGCTGACATGAGTTCCAGGAGTTCTTGATGCCGTGTTTCAGTGTCTACATTGAAATTGACAAGAGCGGAAGCAATCCCAGCTCTTTGGACCATCTTCTGGCTGTTAAGGTTGGTGGTGTAGAAGAAGGGTTGGTCCGGGGGGTAGACCTGAGTGGTGGAGGTCGTGTATGTACCCTAGGCTGCGTGCTTGAAACAATAAAAGGACTTTATGACACGATGAATAGACTTAGCTCTGGAACGATGAACGGGGACTCCCTGACCCGTCTCTAGGCCACTCGTGCTCGATGAGGTAGACAAGGAAGCTTAGTTTTCAGACAGAGATGTGGGGGGAAGCAAAGAGAGGAAGAACCCCTGTTTCATTTGTGGTGCCTTATATACTGCGATCGGGTTGGCTGAAACGCGTGCTCGAGCGTCACCAGAGCCCATAGAAACGGAATACAAATGAAGCCTGCTATGTAAGAGTCCATTATAAAATAAAGAAACCATACCAGTTGCTAAACCACCTCATCCAACCCATACCGACCGGGATATGCACAAAGACGTATAGGGAGATCACGTTGCGACCATCAACGCGTGCGGGAGGTGGACGAAGTCTCCGAGCGTATCAATCCCCAGTGCATTCCGAGTGGGCAGGGCCGTTTGAGACGATATCGCAACTGGAGGTTGTACAACACGAGATATAAGTTAAATGAGAAAGGGATGTGGAAGCGTGTATGGGATTGAGAGGGAGATGAGATAAATGAAAACGCGCCGTCTATCCCTCCATCCTGGTATAATCGCGAGGAAGCACGTCCGGATAATCTTGAAGTCGTGGACACGTGATCGTCGTGAGCGCGTGAGCTTTGAGCGCATCGAGAGGTATTCGGTCGTGGAGTGGATAAAACTATAAGAAGGGGGAGAGAGGGAGGAAAGATGAGATGTTCAACATGTAGAGATCAGAGAGAAAATGGGTGGCAGATAATGCCCGAGGAGGAGCTCATTTGCATCTCCTGGTGAGGTATATGCGACGAGCGTGCCGATAGGCACTTCCACAGTGGTTGATGCATATTTGCTAACTGACCATAATACTGCTCAATGCTGCCTTCAACTCTGTCTCACAGCTGTCCAGTTGTGTAATGATTTCGGTTTGCTTGAAGAGTCGCTTGATTTTTCCTAGCTCTCGTTGAGATCTCAGGCATGACTCAATTTTTTGGAGTCCTATAGCAAGATACAAAATTGAAACACAAAAGATGAATGTGCATCAGACCAACCTGGCATACTGAGTGATTTCGTGGAGAATTTTTGGCGATTGGATCTCGTCCAAGTGGTGGGTAGATAGACCTGCAAGGATGCAGAGCAAGTGATGAATATTCTCCATAATCCGGAGGTATTGGTCCTTTTGGAACTTGGTGTTCTGAATTTTGGATTATTTCCTGGAATGTGACAGATGTCTGGCAATATTCCATACCTGAAACATTGGAATGATGGCTGATGCGAGAGTGCAGATTCTGACAAGGGGGGGTATCTGTATCACTACTGCAACATCCTGGAGTACACTTGCTGCCACAGCGGTGTATTCGAGAATGCTGTCGACTCTGAGGGGGCGACTGGTGGCCATAGTCAACGTGTGAAGGTGTGTGGGAGTCTATTCCTCCCTGATATACCATGCGCAAAGCTATTTTGGATGCAGGGCAGATTCCAATGTTCAGAGGAGCCGAACTATCGGAATGATACATGTGTCAGTTTCAATCCCGAAAAGCATGAAGCAACTTGAAACCATCACTGTGTTCCCAGACACACGTATACCCACGTGTGCTGACCTTATCCGACATGTGGCGACATGCGGCGATCTTTGGCTATGTTCAGCTACATCCGTCTATGTCATGATCTATGAAACGTAGCTGAAGATCGCCGCATGTCGACACATGTCAGATAACGTCGACACACGTGTGTCCACGTGCGTCTACAGGGGGTGGGAACGCAGTGCATGACGATAAACAGCACCTTCTGTGCCAAATCATCTTCTCTAGAGTCGGATGCATTGATCACAGGTATGCGTCTCCACCGCGGAAGTTCTAGTTCAATCAATACAGTACTAAACCGGGAAGCGCGACAATCAGACTGTTTCATGGATACAAGATGTTGCGCCTTCGCTTCACTGCAGCCAGTGTTACAGCAGTGTTACAGTTAAACTCACTGGCAATAGAGAGGTTGTGGTAAGCCACCACGAGCCATCTGATGGCTTTTCCGGCATGTGCATCTGGGTGGTTTCCGGATTTGGGTGGCTTTTGGGTGGCTTCGAGAATAGCCTCCTGGCGGCCTGATGTCGGACTATAGACCACCCTCACACCACCAACCATGCAGAGAGCCATCCTCGAGTCTAGACTGTGCTTAGACCACTCAAGATCCGAATCCGCTTCACCTTTATCCTCACCGCTCTCATTGGCCTCATCAGCTTCACTTGGACTCTCTGCTACAAAGTCTGCATCTTGTTTGCTTTCTTTCATGGGTGCTGGGGACTCAGTCGTACATTTTGTTGGCGATGGTGAGGTCTCAGGCGGGACGCAGCGTGCGCGGGCACGTGTTTGAGGGGGCATAGTGGGTGTGGGAGAGGTCAACAGTGGAGCACATACATCATTAATCCATGACCTCACAAAGCCAACGGCGCCCCGAAGCCACCCGAATGCACATGCCGGAAAAGCCATCAGATGGCTCATGGTGGCTTACCACAACCTCTCTAATGTCGCGCTGTAACATGAGGTCAAATTTCAACTTAAATATATTGGACCGGCTATCAACATACATTCTCGCTAGATGTTCAGACTCGATTACCCTCCTTACGGAACCCTCCTGCTCTAGGCACACATCAGCCGCTGTTCACTCCTTCATAGCAAACATGAGGAATGTGCCGCATGCGCCTCAGGTAAGGCTCCAACCTTTTCCTTTTATAACCTTGTATACAAGGTTGAAACCGTTTCCTTTTCCTTTTTATTTGTGCCGGGGCGTAAACAGTTTATAAAGTGTTTTTACAAGGTTACAAGGTTTGAAAAAGTTGTAATACTGATTGGGGATTCCCAGTGATTATATCTGAACAAAGTGGGTGGCAGAAAGGTTCTCCTAGTATTTGGTTGTTCTTCATCCCCAAAATTGTTTTCACTGCACATACTTAGTGTGCTTGATGGGCGGGATATGTTCCAAATATGGTAAATATTCCGATCACCCGAATTGACTGATGCGCCTTTGAACAAGCCGCCAGCAGTGTTTGGATGGACCAAGAAGAACCTGATGACCTCGGTGGCCTTTGGAGACCCAACTTTTGAGATGTCAAATTGGAGTGAGCTACTGCTCAGATACTTATATGTTAGGCTCATGACCACCTCTATATTGAGCAACAAGATATAAGAGTGGTATGCAATTTAGTTTGGGTGAATCCGAGGGAAACTGAGGGGAGATGGGAAAAAAGGCAAAAGGGTTGCTTGAATGTAGAGTAACTCCCACACACTTTTTCTCTGTCAATTTTGCTCCAATTGACTCAAAATAAATTGCATACAACTCCTAGGTCTAGTTACTCAACATAGAGCTAGTTACAAGACTACTTCTATGTTCGCAGAAAAAACCTTCTATAAACGGTTTTAAATGGTTTCAAAACATTTTGAAACCTTTTCCTTTTATTTTGCCTGAATTTCTACAAGGAAAACAAAAGGTTGGAGCCTTAGCCTCAGGCTTCTTCATAAAAGGCATGGGCAGCTGCAAGAGCATCCTCCTGTGCGAGAAGAGAAAGTACGGTTCAGGAGGCAGCATAGTTCCCGAGACAGATGCATCAATCTGAGTTGGAGGGAAGGACAATAAAGGTGTCGAAAGCTATTGTTGAATTACAGCTCTGATCGATGGGGAGAAAGGACTTACAATACCTAAATAGCTTTCAATGAAGAGATTCAGATCCTATTGGACACAAAATCATTATTTTGTCATTCATTTCAGCGTAGATTAAGAGCAGGTACCTCCACCTGAGATCCTCACAGATTTGTGCCAACTGGGCTCTCGCCCATCAAACTGCAAGAAGTGGAATGTTCTGAGGGCTGGAATCAAGGAATGAAGGAACTTGTAAGGGCAACCTTAAGCTCGGTGCGGGGTGCGGAAACTAGCAGGGGAATCCGAAGTATAAATATGGGTACTATAATACAGGAGCGGGAATACTACACACCTAGCCGGGGAATCCGAAGAGAAGAAAGGATTCCCATGCCAGGCGAAACCTTATATACTACATGGTAACTACCCGGTAGCACGTGTCCAGAGGTATCTACAGTGATCTCAGGCCTGGTCGCATAATCTGGACCCAGCGCTGGAGCCGGAGCAGCAGGGGCGGGGGCAGGCAGCAGATTTTGGGTGCTCAGCAGTAGCTGGCGGAGCGTGTTCTGGATGCTCTCGAGGGAACCTTCGACAGCAGCAAGCCGGGCCATGGCTCCGGAATCCGGGTTCGGAGTGCGAACACTCAGGATCTCGGGTTGCACAGAGTCAGGGGCAAGAGGCTGGTCCATCGGAATGGAGGAGGGGTCGAGATTTGAAGTGGGGGAGGATGGAGCACTGGAGTAGTGGTCTGAATCCGTACCTGCACCAAACTTCCCAATCTTGACCGGTTGATCCCTTAGATCCTTTCTTCTGCTGTAAGGGCAACCTTAAGCCCGGCGCGGGGCACGGAAACTAGCAGGGGAATCCAAAGTATAAATATGGGTACTATAACACAGGAGCGGTGATTAATGTGCTCAGAACCTATATAAGAAACACACAAATAACCTCACTTGACTCGAGAGTGGCACAGAAACAGTCCAGAGACTGTTCCAACAACCAACAAACAAATCAAACGGCAATATATGCACGTTTCCACAGATCCCGACGAGTTACAGCCCCTAGTACAGGGCCTTGTAAAGGTTGTAGGGAGAGGTTTCGTATCTCAAAGAGATAATAGAGCAAACTGCGTAGAACGTGTTTCTAGACACAGTGGAAACATTGTTTCCAAGCAAGGTAGATTTATAGCTTCGCAGTGTGTGTGTGTGTGTCCAAGTGACAGAGAAACAAGTTTAAAGTAGTCCTGTAGACTCAAGTAAGGCCCCTAGTTTATAGGCCAAGAACGTTCACAGAGCTTTCCCTAAAGAGGTACTTTCTGAGCAACGCCAGCAGTCACGTTTCCAAAGTTTTCCCTTGACGGTACTTTCTGAAACCCGCTCCGCAAACAACAACAATAATGTTTCTTTCAACAGAGTCCCAGATCCAACAGATTCTCAGAGTTCAGACAGTTTCCAGGCAAAGCCCAAGTGCATTTCCAGAATAATATATGATTCAGAAACAATTAAGATTTCGACTAATAGTGCTACTCTATAAGAGTGCGTTCGTCGAGGATCCCAGATCAACCCAATGTGCAAATGTATAGCCTACTAGTTCGGGGGAAGATGCTGTGTCCATCGTAGAAACACCCTCGGATACTTATACAACCGCCAAGACACTGTTACAAAGCCCAAAACACAATCCCAATGAGTCAAAAGTCCGTTTATCCGTCTCTTTAACCGCGTTTCCGTCGGTTGTTCTTCTGAGTGTCGCCTCCCATTGGTTCCCAACTGTGAGCACGCCATGTTCCCTTGCCAATTACGAGGCAGGAACCCGTCAGCAGCACCCCTGTATTATTCAGAGGGTGTGTTGATCACCAATAGATCGGCACTGCATCTCGTTCGACCTGTTTCTGCTTCAACTCAAGTTTCCCCTTGGTTCCAAATATGGAACTTGATAGTACTCCTTTGTAGGTCTTGGTAGATACCTGTTTCTCTAGGGTTTCCCAGAAAGGGTTCTTGAGAACGAACCTTAGAACACCTTTACTTGCGGTTGCCATAAGTGTTGGCGCCTAGTAATTTGTGTTTTTTGAGACAAGTACATCACATTTTGATTCAAACCAAAATGTCACTGGGATGGATATGATGCCTGCAACGGACTCGTCATACTGCACGGATCAAACTCAAGTGATGCGCCATCAGGATCGGCCCAAATTTGATGTGCAAAATGACACACACTTCCTGGCCCCCATAATCACATGGGTCAAGACCTAATGTCACCAAAATATAGACCTTGACTATTAAACACATCTTACATGGTAAAATGAACCAAAGTGATACACCAACAGTTGACAGCGTCAGTTAAGGAATTTCCTTATTTGGCTAAAAACGATGGCATATCAGTAATACTTGATGGCATCAGCACTGTCATCATACTTTTTGAACATCTTCGATTATCCTCCTGTGTTTTTCCAAGGTGAATTGTCCTCTCCTCGGCTAAAAACAGCGAAATGAACCCTTATTCATTGTCATACGCCAAGACTTATTTCGACCGCAAGTAGAGTTGTGATCCGGATCCACGGAATAGCCGACCACCTGTTTCGGTGTATCTGCATTCGATGGAAACCGGCAACTCTGGCAACCGAAACACTTGTGACCGAACACGTCTCCCCTAGCGTCTCAACACAACACAACACATTGCCAACTCCCGTTCCTTTGACCCGTTTCTGTTGTTTAAGTGAATGTTGGAAGTCAAAAGAAGTCCCTTGACTTATTATCTGGCTGCACGTTTCCCTTACAGTTTTCAGGGCGAGACTAGCCAATGGACGTTCTAATTCCTTAGAACGTCCACCCGTTTCTCTGTGGTTCGCCCAACAGCTACCAGGAACCAGTACTGTTGCATAGAAACAACAGTTTCAGCAATGAGTACAATCAGAAACACGCAAAATTACGTGTATCTAACCATGGCCAATTACTGGCTTATCAGCGGGAATACTACACACCTAGCTGGGGAATCCGAAGAGAAGAAAGGATGAGGATTCCCACGCCAGGCGAAACCTTATATACTAGATGGTAACTACCCAGTAGCATGTGTCTGGAGGTATCTACAGTGATCTCGGGCCTGGTCGCATGGCACATGCCAGCGAGAACGGGCGGACGGGGAATTCTCCGGAGGGTTAGTCGAAGAGATACCCAGAGCGGAAGCCAGAGAATATCCGGAGAAGCTGGAAAAGCCAGAGAAGCCAGAGAAGCCGGAGAGGCGGAAGCCGGGGGAACATCCGAAGCGGGGCTCCCTTGACAGAACTCTCACAATGAGGAAATTGACTGAACAGATTGAACACTGTTGTGGGTGCCAGTGAAGAGCAGACCCGGAGATGACAATTGCTGCACATCTACTGTTGCAAATCATGACCAGGAAAGAAGATGTACCGGAATGTTACCCACCTGGTATTTGGCAGTGAATGGATCAGTATTCCAAGTCAGCAGCATCGCCAACAAACAGCAGACACGGACACGGGGCACAGGAATGCAGGGGGGAGGGGTCATGGCGAGTCTTGCCCCACCGTAGATCATGTGGCAGATGTATGAGTAACTGGAGAATCATCAATGATGGATCTGACCAGCTGGCAGTGTCATTTACAATAGCAAACATACTGTGAACAGCCCAAGACGTCTCAGGGAAGAGAAGATCAAGTGACACACCATATACAACAAGCTGGTGCCCTGGGAATATCTCAATGAACAGTGACAATTCTGGACCACCTTGCCCACCTCCACTGTGTCCTGCTGTAATGGAAACTGTTGTTGTTATTCGGAATTACTGTCACCGGTTGCACCGGCACTTTCCCATCGCCCCCGTTATTGTTGTTACTACTCGGAATTACTGTTGCCGGTTTTACCAGCACTTTCCCACCGCCTCTGTTCCGTTAATTAATTACCGACTGACACCTCAGTCATTCCCCAAGGTTTCCCTACAATACTCTACTTGTAGTTGAAATTAGATAATATTTCTTGCACAGTATTTGAGCTATTTAAGCTGGACTTGAAGTCCTCCAATATTCAGTTCAAGTTTTATCTTACTCCTCTGCACCCTGTTCTCAATAGAAACAGTGAGGTTAGTTTGGCTACCAACGCCGCTGGAGAAAGGGACTGGATGAACAGAGTGATGCAGCACAATGCGGCAAGGGAAAGATGATGGGGCAGAGCAAGAAGGATGCGAGTGAAACCTGCCTTTTGAACAGGCGCTGAACGGCTGATCGGCGAGGGTTGAAAATAACAGTGTGGAGCATCAGCTGCCTGGACTGAAGCCAATTTATGATGCACCGGTTCTTTGGAGAACCCCGAAAATAAGATGGGAATTTGGAAGCACATACAGAAGCTGCCAGCCAGAGAGTGGGAAAATGGAAGAATAAAAACAGGGCCATACTGATACGGATCTGCTTAATCCATGGGGTATGGTGGGTTTCAACATCATAATCTACGCACTTGAATATAATTAGCGGTGCTGCATATTGCCACAAGGCACAGCGAGATCTAAACTGGGTATTATCAGACCAAAGCAAACATGGACAACCCGACTCTGTCAGGGGAACCCCCACTCCGGACACTTTTCCATCCAATGCTCTGGACGGTTTTCCGGCCACTGCTCCGATACTCCTGTGCCTGTCCATTTGTCCGTCCAACCATCCGGGACATCTGTCCGCTCTTGCTGGCACGTGCTATGTAATCAGGCCCGGGATCACTGTAGATACCTCCGGCCACGTGCTACTGGGTAGTTACTGATTAGTATATAAGGTTTCGCCTAGCATGGGAATCCTCATCCTTTCTTCTCTTCAGATTCCCCTGCTAGGTGCGTAGTATTTCCACTCCTGTATTCTAGTACCCATATTTATAATTTGGATTCCACCACTAGGTTCTGTGCCCCGCGCCGAGCTTAAGGTTGCCCTTACAGCAGAAGAAAGGATCTAAGGGATCAACTGGTCAAGATTGGGAAGTTTGGTGCAGGTACGGATTCGGACCACTACTCCAGTGCTCCATCCTCCCCCACTTCAAATCTCGACCCCTCCTCCGTTCTGATGGACCAGCCGCCTGCCCCTGACTCTGCGTAACCCGAGATCCCGAGCACCTCCGCTCCGGATCCGGCTTCCGGAGCCATAGCCTGGCTCGCTGTTGTCAAAGGCTCCCTCGAGAGCATCCAGAATACGCTCTGCCAGCTATTGCTGAGCGCCCAAAATCCGCTGCCTGCCCCCGCCCCTGCCGCTCCAGCTCTTACTTTCTACACCTTGAAACCACCACTCTTGCTAAGGTTTAGTACCTACGACCCACTGTGATCATTTTTGCGAATATAACCATTCTTAAACAGTATGAACGACACTTGGCAGATTCTACCTGTTGCGTCAACTCGATTGGCCTGGGGAGAACAATGCGGAGACAGAATACATTCCTGTTGTACTTGCAGTGTCGTCCCACTCACTGGGGAGTCGCCTGGATTCTGCTGCGGGCCTAAAGGGTCAAGATTCAAAGATGTGAAAGCCCTTCTCGCCTTACCTCCCGAATACGATACCTTTATACATGACCCTCGGATCTCCCAATCATCACGGATTCTAAACCTAGTCCTTTCCTTTGCCTCTCTGGAAACTACCCACCCATCCCCTGAGATGTCTGGCCCACCATCTTTTGTTGCCATACAGGGTCGAGTTTATCACCGTGTTCGACCTTCGCATGAAAATTCTGCCGTGCGCTGGCTTCTTTACGGCGGATTTATGGAGGCTCTGCCCCCCATGCTGCCTGGGCCAGCACAATCCCGGCTGAATGGATTGACAGCCTGAAAATGGCACTTGTACGCATCAATCCGCTAGCAGCTGGGTTAAAACATCTTGGTTCACTCGCAGCAGATGGGATTCGAAATGTGGAGCTCCAGCTCGAAGATACAGGTGCAGCCGAAATCGCCGCAGTCATGTCGTACGGAAATACAACGCCGTCGGAGATCAAGGCGCGCCGAATGATTGTGGTGACCACAGATGGGGAGAACCAAACAGTTTCCACGCTCAGCCGTTTCTGGGAGCCTCTCGGACCCCCCCCCCCCCCCTTTCTCATGGCACATTAGGTTGGGGTGTTACTGAAGATCCCTCTGGTGCCGCAGCGGACCCAGATTGTGACGTCCCCACCACCCAGATGTGGCACTATCGCGCCCGGCTGCTACGGGAGCCACGATTCCAAATATTCGGCCAACTTACCAACGAATACATTGTTGACATGTTCAGTCGTGATCTTGAATCGCGTCTTGCCTACATCCGTTCTAACCAGGCAAGGATTCGCCGCGAGGACGCTACCCTCATGGGTCTATCTGACGTTGACGCGACGGAAAACATATATTTGCCTTCCTCGTTTCTCGGGTCTAATCACTGGGCTGCAGAACAGTGTGGAGGGGGCGGATGGCCGACGTGTGGAAACGTAGTGTTAGGGCACCTAGACCCCTACACTGCGACGTCGCCGTTTCCAGCATTTTTCTTGAAATAAACACGCATACCAAACATATATCCTGTTTTATATTCTCTTTTATTTTTCATTGGTTTTATATTTTACTGACGAACTCCTCATGCATTCAATTTTACAGTGACTTTACTCTTCGGGCGACAGGCGCTTAGCCGGCGCTATTCGGACTTCGAGTCCGAATAGCCTCGTATCATGTTTTACCCGCACAGTCACGGGCAAGATTTCAAGTACGCAAACACAAGGCAAGCCCCGAGTATTTTTCGGGCACCTACCATCCTCCTTTTTCGTTCAACATCCCCGGTGATATTCCCGGGCGTCGTCAGTTTAGATCGGTAAAAAAGGGGTGATTTTATAATAGATTTTACTGATAGATATCTCGTACCTTTTCGTTGACAGGGAATCGAACGGCTGGCATATTCGAAAGCCTAGGGGTTGTAGGTCCCGCAGAGAAGAGTGTCGTTGCGGGCCGGCACTGGGACCGTTGGCGGGCGGTCCCCTCGCTTCTCTTGCTATTCTTGGACTGAGCCATTGCGATGTCGCATACCCTGGGTGGACGGAGAAACTAGCCGGGAGAGACCCTGGCTTTTGCCTTGACATGGGCCATGTATACTCTTTTATTTTTGTAGCGCAGCCCCGACGGCCTTTGAGTACGGGCGCGTCGGGTGTCAAACATTATGTAAATTATTTACGGATCATTATGTCACCTTCCTGCTTGCCTCCTACCACCATCTCGGGTGCCACGACACTTGCAAGTCGCGTCAACGGGACGTTTTACGTTTCGTTAACTCCCTCGAAAACACTTACGGACTTCAACACTTCTTCGTCGACGCTATTCTTGTCGGATCGGTTCCGGCTGTCTGGCTTTAATTAGTCGTGCTTCGCGCAGACCCTGGGCTTGTGCCTCGAGCAGAGTTCTGGACGTCTTTCCATCGGATTCTGAAAACGAACACCCTATTCGCAACTAGGTACAGAACGCTTACGTTCTGGACCTTCGACCGATACCTCACCAGTGACCACGATTTGCCTACGAATCGCTGGACGCATAACGTTACCTTACCCGGGCTATTTTCGTCTACCATCTATCTCCTTCCCTAAACGTACGACTCAGCCTTACTCTACGGAACGTACGCTAGGGCACTCCATCCTAGTAGCATTTTTCTTTTCTACTTATCCCCACATCGAACCACCTGTAGGGTAAATCCCTCTTCTTCAACAGGTTGCCGATTCTTTGGCTATAGCGGCTGCTTTTGGGAGTCCCACCTTCTTCATTACGATGACTTGCAACCCAGAGTGGCCACAAATCCAATCACAACTTCGTCCTGGACAGAACTTCACTGATATTCCCATAGTGGTTGTTCGGGTGTTCAAGCAAAAGCTCATGCTCCTTGAGAAGGCACTAAAAACCATGTTCCGTCATGCAGGTGCTCAACTGTACTTCATCCACTCAGTTGAGTTTCAAAAGTGCGGGCTCCCTCACATTCACATCCTCGTCAAATACGCGATGGACTGCACACATCCCTCCGACATCGACAAGGTTGTCTCAGCTGAAATTCCCGACGACCCACGTGATGCCGCATTAGTCCGAAATTCATGATGCACAATCACCCTCCTGCTCATCGCCCGACTGCAAAATACTGTCAACGAGAGTCTGCAGACGGAAGCCGCACATGTCGCCTCAAATACCCACATAAACTGCAGAATGAAACCACAGTTGATGTTGAAGGGCGCATTCAATACCGGAGAAGGAAACCAGGCGACGACATGGTTGTTCCGTACTGCCTTTCTCTTCTCCAGAAGTTCGAATGTCATATCAACTTCGAAGTTGCGGACACTCCACACATATTCCAGTATCTTTCAAGTACCTCCATAAAGGTGAGTGAGTCATGAATACTGATTCTGAGAAATGGCTGAATGTGCTCTCTTTCAGCTACCGACTCTACACGATACAGAGTGAAGGTCAACTCGATGGATCACTCTCCTATTGATGAGATTGATGATTACTGGAATACACGCTACCTGTCTGCTGGAGAGGCTGCTTGGAGAATCCTCGGATTTCATGTTGCAAAGAAGTATCCAGCTGTCACTGCTCTTCCCATACATCTGCCAGGCAGCACTGCCAATCGGCAATATGCAAGGAAGACAGGGCTTAATCCAACATTGTCACAACTCGAGCGTTACTTCTTGCGTCCATTAGGCTCTTTCCCTGATGGACCTTTGGCTGCACAACGCTCTTTCTAGTCTCTCACATACGCCGAATACTACAGTCTCTTCCGCCTCGTGAAATACGATGACGAAAATGATCTCAAACCTCAGTACTTTCGGGAGCAGCCCAACTTGGTCGGAGCCTCTCGGAAGCACGCAATTCTGCGGAGCAGAGACCGCTCCCATCTCAGCCGCATCCAGTCTATCCGCCCATCACAGGGTGAACTGTTCTATCTTAGAGCCATCTTGCAGCACAAGCCCTGTCTTTCATTTACAGATGCACTGACAGTGGACAACGTTGAATATTCCACATTCCAAAATGTTGCGATCCAGCTTGGACTTTTTGCTGACACCAATGAAGCGACCTATGCGATGCTTGAAGCTGTACAGACCCTCCGAACTCCTCATCAATTGCGATTGCTTTTCGTGCATCTGCTCGTTAATGACTGTGTCGACAGTCCCATCACAATGTGGGACACCTTCCAGAACGATCTTATGATTTCCTCCTCCGTGCCAACAATATCATTCCTATGGGACTAAACTCCGCTCTCGAAGAACTATCGCAGCTGCTGGAAGAGTATGGAAAACACCTCGGCGATTTCGGGCTGCCCGAACCAATCTCTCATTCTCGAGAAGTCGAGCACGAACTCATACGCTGGGGCGCCAATCCGGATCTCCTTTCTCAACGGGCAGATGATGCTGTGGCAATTTTAAAGGGTAATTAGAGATGTATGATTATGCGCTTCATGCAGTACTAAATGGCACTCCACTATGCCTCTTCGTCGATGGAAAGGCTGGCCGTGGAAAGACTATGCTCGTGAATACTTTGTGCGACAGGGTCAGATCACTCGGGAAGCTCGTAATTCCTACGGCTACTGCAGCCTTTGCCGCTCAACTGTACCCTGGTGGCCGCACTACTCATTCGGCTTTTAAGGTATTTTTATATTCGCTGTTCTTATCAACAATCGTAATATTAGGAAGGTTCCCGTCAATGAGAAAAAGGAGATGCTGCTATCACCCGTTGAACGTGAAGATCCACGCGGCGAACTACTGTATGAAGCTGCTCTACTGATCTGGGACGAAGCCCCGATGGCCAATCGTGCTGTTCTTGCCTGCATCGATGACCTCCTTCGCCGAATTATGGGGAACGACCTGCCTTTCGGCGGCAAAGTTCTAATTCTCTTGGGTGACTTCCGCCAAACCTGTCCTGTCATTCGGCGGGGTACTCGCGCTCAGGTGGTAGATGCTTCCATAAAATCGTCGCGACTTTTTTCTTGCTTCACCGTGGCGCGGTTGACGGAGCCAATCCGAAATGCAGAAGATCTCGAGTTTGCCCGCCTTTGTTGACGCAATTGGCGATGGTGCAGGTCCCGAAGTTCAACTAGATATGCTGCAGACCGTTTATTCGGCAGAAGAACTGGCTAGCTTTGTCTATCCGACAGAGGTTCTCGGGGACCCTCTGGCATGTTTGAAAGGGCCATTCTTGCGCCGACAAATCAGCAAGTGGATACATTCAACAAGACGATTTTGAAAGATATTCCTGGTACTTCCCGAACCTATCTGGCAGCAGATTCTTTGAAAGAGGTTGAGGACGTAGGATTAACTCCTCCAGAAAGTGTGTTGTACTATGTCGCAAACACAAACCACCCGGCATGCCCCCCCACTCTTTAACAGTTAAAACTAATTCTGCTTTCCGCCTCCTCCGCAACTTTTCCTCAGACCTTGGGCTCGTAAAAAATGTTCGAGTGGTTATAATTGACGTTGGTGTCAGAATCATCACCGTCTGTTTGCTGCGTGGAATTTCTGGCGCAACGGGGATGTATGTGGACTCCGAAGACATCCTGATCCCGAGGATATCCTTTACCGCCACGCTGCCCTCTGGTCACACTCTGCTTCGCCGTCAATTTCCTCTTGCACCAGCGTATTCTACGACCTTCAACAGCTGTCAAGGTCTCACACTGGATGTGATTGGTGTTGACCTCCGGAGACCAGTTTTTTCTCATGGCCAATTATATACTGCGTTGTCACGTATTCGAAACCGCACTCACGCGGGACTACTGTTGTGACCTGTGGGGAAACTACAACCACTAATGTAACTTATCCTGACATTTTAGTTTAGAACAATAAATATCACGGTCCCATACCTTATTTGCCGGAGTGAAGCGGAGGAATATCTTGTCGTATCTTATAGATGGGATGAATGCACAAAACTAGCATATGTAACAATCCTGGGTAATTCCGAGAGCAAAGAGAGAGATGAAGGCGATTGTCAGACCCGATGGGCACAATAGTATAGTACGAAGTGCTTTTGAATGAGTGGATTAGGATGCAGGCGATAATGACCCCAGAAAAGAAGCCAAACCACACCGTTGAGCATATTTCAAGCCAAATCGAAGCGCTGAGACGCCAGCACATCGGCACAGCGGATTTTGAACTCAAATGCACGCGGACGTGGCCGGCATGGTCGCGGAAATTAAAGAGAGCGAAGCGGGGGTTAAAAAGCGTCGGACGGACCGTCTAATTTTATAAGGAGGGTGATTCCTGTTCAGCCAGGTAATAAAAATGGTCAAGTTCATTCCGCAATGCCAGCGCTTATCACGATGGGTGACTTTGGGGTGATGGCAACGGACACCTCAAATGTTCCTCGCCAGGAACGAAAGCCGGTGATTTGGAAGTGCCGCGAGGACAGGACATGTTTGCCTCGCAACCTTATGACAACTTTAACATGGCCTGGGTCCTTCAATTATATTGCGCCTTACGGTATACAATAGCGCGCGCCAGCACAAGGCGATTCTAGCCAGGAAATTGGATTGGATTGTACGACTCGCTTGCCTTAATGGTTGACACTGATGATAACCCCGAAGCCGGCTCTATGAGTTCAATCGAAAAACCATTGAGATAAGTATGCTTAGTGGGTAACTCTTGTTCAGACTTGGTTCAATGTTCCGTAGGAGGAACATACTTACGGGAGCGTCATTGTTCCATGCACACTGATTTTTACCTAGCGCGCAGAGCCGCGACTTCAACGTTAACACAGCAACTGTTCCTCGCCAGGAACGAAAGTCGGTGATTTGGGAGTGCCGAAAAGGTTTGCCTCGCAACCTTATGACAACGTTAACATGGCCTGGCATATTGCGCCTCGTGGTATACAAAAAGCGCACACGATCGTAGGTTAGCTGTGGGATGGATAAATTTCGTCTGGGGCAAAAAAATCCATTATCCTGGAAGACTCGGGTTTTTGTGACAAAATAACTACGGGCCCCAGCCAATCCAGCATGGTTGAAATTTGGAAATCGGGAAACTGCTGGACCTTGATTTGTGTTCCAGTCTCTCGTATTCGAAGCCTGATCTGGTCAACTCGAGCGCTTCCAGAATCCGGGATCAAATCGTGGTCAAAGACTGGCTTCCGTAATCCGACCTTCGCGGAAGACAACCAACCACCTGGGTTCTTGGTCCGCTTGCGATCCCGTACACGTCCCGCTTCGAATTCACTTCCATCCACTTCAACTCATTCTTCTTGCATTCTCCTAATTGTCTCGACTCTAAATGTCAATCTTATGGATATTTACACAGCCCAGATATCCGATGAACTTGAACGCAAGAAAACTACCGAACATTGACAGAAATATCAACCTGACTTCGGCATTGCTTGGGCAATCCCCTCGAAACACGACCAAACATTGATCTGATTGAGTCGGTTCTTTCCTCTTCCCGTCATGACAAAAATCGACAAGACGACTAAAGGCCCCGGTCAATATGTCCAACCGCGGATTCCGTCTGTTTCACTCTCCACGAAGTATTCGTTCTTCGGAGGACACGCTCGCCCATACAGAAGACCACATCTTGGTTTCGGGCGGCGGCGCTTCCGTACCAGAACCTTACTTTGATGCATATCCCTCAAGATTCTTTCATTTTCAAGGATTCTGCCTCAACTGTATCCTTGCTCGACGTCTGATGGTTTCCTCCACTGTGATCTCACGCGCCATGTCCCTACTTCTTCCGACGCAAGAACATAGTGTATCCTAGGCTTCGGTGGATTCAAATCTCCCATCAGCGTTGTCAAATCTATTCCCTTGTTTATCTGAATGGTAATACTCACTAGACGCCCAGGTCTCTGATGTCCTTTTGTACCTATCCATCATACTGCCCTTCAATTCACTAGCGACACAGCGTACGTAGGTACCGCGAAGTATGTTTCACCTCCCCTCCTCCCGGTGCAAATTCCGCCCGATGGCGACCATTCATTCCCGACCACTTATAAGCAGCAGGGCGGCACGAAGAAGGACATTCAGCTTCAGCCTTCAGGACCTGCACATTCCTTTGTTCTTTCCAGGACTTTAATTCACCTTCTCATCCCAATGCCGTCTCCAACACGTTTCCTTGCACTTGCTGCCCTCTTTTTTTGTGCGTTATCATTCATCCCTCATCCTCAGCGATTCTCTGTACTCATGCACTCTCGCCTCATAGCGGCCACCGCAATCGTCCCGCCCGGGCACCAGGGGCTTCCCCACCAGACCCCCACCGACGTTGACCACCCCAAGCCCGACAACGCGGCCATTGTCGAAACCGCGCTCGGCCAGGTCGACCAGAAGATCGCGCCCCCGGTTGACGCGCCGCCGAACGCCGCGGTGGCGCCTACCCTTGTCACCGCCGTCGACGGAACGGTCACCAACAGCACAATCGCCGAGACCGTCACCAACAGCACCGGCGCCGATGCCTCCTCTGCCAGCACACGTCGTCGCCGTCATCACCAAAAAGCCCGCGCGTTCGGATCTCATGCGCGCAACCGAGCGATAGTCGGCGATGGTGCTGCGAAGCGTGAGACGGGGAAGTTCGAAAAGGTCTTTGACGGCCTCCCGGCTGATCAGCACGACGCGTCGATCCAGGGCAACCGCCTACCTCACGTACACCGTCGTCAACAACGCGACGTACAACGTGCAGGGCTGCCTGGATTGGTGTTCCACCGTGAAGGGATGTGGTGTGTACTACTTTTATCTGATCTCCCCTTGCGATGACCGCCGCTGACACCGATCCCAGTCTTCGTCAACGTGTACTACGAATTCAACAACTACCTCCTCGACTTTGTCTTTGGCGAGAAGTCCAACCTCAAATGTGCTGCCTACGGAGACTTCCACACCGCGGTGGAGAAGATCAACTTTGGTGGACAGGCTTCGTATCCTCAAGTACGCGCGCTGCATATTGCCTTGAACTTCCCATTTTTTTAACATCACAATTCCGCAGGACGGCAATGAGACTGTTCCCCTCACCTACATCACGCAGAGCAGCGGATGGAGACTGGACCAGGATGAAGTCCTCGCCCCCGAAACACCTGATGGCTACGAGCTTGTGTTCGGGCCTACAGGCGGCGCCAACAATGCTCCCGGAGTGAGTTATGCCTTCCAATCTTCCCAATTACTCCATTTCGACCTCCCTCCCTTCTTTTTCTGGCGAGATCGTTGTCCTTTGCAATGCTAACCTGCCTACAGTACATGGGCTTCTCCTTCCTCGACAAATATGACGTCGACGCTTGTGCCCTGCTCTGCAACGGTCGTGGTGTCGACTCCAACGGCGGCGGATGCGCGTACTTTAACATCTGGCGTGCGGTAGTCGATGGCATTCCCACAACCTACACCTGCTCCATGGTACGCAGCTCACTTTCCCCTCCTTGCGTTACCTCTCCTCCTGAGACTCACACCGCTCCTGCCGCAGTACTACCTCGCGGCCGACGAAAGCACCGCCGTCAACTACGGCCAAGGCTCTCTTGTCGTGACCCTCTCGCGCGGCTATGCGCGCAAGAGCGCGCTCATCGACGGCGGTTTCGAAGGCTACAACCGCGTGCGACAAGTTCTGTGTTACCGAGTCCTACGCCAACTGGATCGGGAGCAGCGCATCCAACGGTGTGGCCGACGCCTCGATCATCTTCAAACCCGACATACGCACACACGGGCCACGGCGCCGCCCTCCTCGGCGCTGCGTTTACCGACGACGCTGAGGCCGGCAAGCTGACTCCCGCGCAGCCGCTCCAGACCGACAAGGGTGCGAACTACGTCGTCCAATGCTTCGTTTGGTCGGGATTCGCGAGCCCGGGAGTGGAGGCGGCGGCCAAGGTCGATATTCTGTGGAATGGGGAGCGCGTCGGCGGCAGCAGCGGGTACACGGAGGAGTACACTTTCGTGCAGGCGCCGGTCGTGGCCACGGGCAGCGACACACTGGCTTTCGTCGGGGGCGCTGCACCGGCGTGGACCTTTATCGACGACTGCAAAGTCTACAAGGCGTGAGCTGCCCTTCTATGGCGCTCACTTGAGTATCGGGAGAATTCTTCTCCGTTGTGTTCATTCTTTTTTTGACTTTCCCACGGCATACACACACTCGCTCGGTCATCACTCGTTTGCCTAGACGTTCATTTACTACTATTAGCATTATGGCTCCTAATCTATATCTATAAAAGTCATCGCTCTCTACGGAAAGCTTATCGTTGGACGTTATGGCCAGATGAAAGAGAAATTGGGAAACCCCGTCCTTGATGTAGACCAAGTCTTGTGCGGCGGTGAAGATTAGACTTAGGAAGAGACATAACACATTCTAACGTTAACCACATTACAATTATATCGGAACATTCGAAAGTATTACAGGTAGTAATTATGGGGACAGTACTAATGTTCATACTGACCCTAGACGTCATCGCTGAGTGGGGAGGCCTTCAGCATCGCCGCAGCCTTCTCCCCGATCCCATAAATAATGGACTGTGTCCATCAAGTTATCATTTGAACATCGACGAAAGAGCCCTGACTCACCGAAGGATGCGATCCAGGCTGTATCGGGATAATCAATCCGTCCACGACGAACACGTTTGTTGTCCCTGATCCACTTCACACCGGGGGCAAAAGCCGACGCACCTGGATTCCAGGTGCCTCCGAGGCATGTGGTCCAAAGGCTACGATGTGGAATACGAAAGCCCTACAAAGGTCCTTAGGTCAACAAAGAACAGACAAAGGAAGGACCAAGGACTGAAAATCCTGCCTGCCCTTTGTCTCACATTTTTTGATTCTTTGTCCACCCAAGGACCTTTATCGATCTTTTGTCCACCAGTTCACGACCCGTGGAGAAAATGCCCCAGAGGCACCTGGAATCCAGGTGCGTCGGGGTTTGCCCCCGGTGTCAGTTTAGCCCTCATGCTCGGCGAACAAGAGAAGCAGGGACCCGAACCTTGCACCCTCAAGTCCGCATCCACGACACTCCCAATGGCAGCGGTGCCGAGCGGATGATACCCCACCCCAACCGCATCCTTGACGAACTGCTCGAACTGCGCGTCGGTGCTGACGGCGGTACCGGGCGAGATCTCGCCGGCGGCGGTAAGGAAGGGCACGAGGGAGGACTGGGTAGCGAATGTGTGCGCGCGTTGGGCGGCTTTGGTGAGGATGTAGAGGTCGAAGGGCGATTGGAGGCTATGTGCAGGCAAGACAACCAGTTTCATTAGCGATTAATTAGTGAGCTGGGGTGCAGGTGTGCAAATGGGACGTACAGCACGAGGTCGAATGACGGCGCCGCGGTTGCATCGGCGGAGACGATGTGCTGTGGAAGCTTTAAGTTGACGGGAAGACATATAAGATGAGGAGAACACACAGACGATCCCCGAGACATGGGGTGGAGAAGTATGGGCAAGAATATCAAGTGCGCAGGGTTGGGGAAGCCCATGAACTCGACGATGACGGAGTTGTTCATGAACATGGCGATCAGAGCTTGGTGGGCGACGTCGCTGAGGCCAGGCGGGGAGGTCTGGAGCAGGGTGTGCGCGGTGTCCCACTCTTCGGAGGTGAGGAGGGTGCGGGGCGATTCGACTGAGGGATATTTGAGAACGGGTAACCTTTCATGATGATCAAAGGGTCACTAACAGTTGAGAGTGAGCTGTAGGCCGGAGTTTGTGATGCCTGGACAATAATGAGTGGAACAGACCGATACAAGCTGGAAAATAAACTACCTGAGGCAAGAGCCGCGACATATTTAGTGGTTGGTTCTATGACGGAAAGTTGCGGAAAGTTGACACATTGAATTGTGGAGGAAGAAATGCGAGACCTACGTTCAACAAGATTTTCACCCACAGCCGGGAGGTCAACAACCGTCGAAATGCCAAGGGGGTTCATAATCTCAATGTTCACCCGAGCACAGTCAATAATGTTTATGTGACAAGATGAGAAGTCGCTGACCGCCGGATTCCCGACACCGCTAAGTTCCAACACTTGCGGCGTTCCGAACACACCTCCACTCAAGATAATCCGATCCCTTGACTAAATTGTGGATGAGAACAGGCAGGCCGGGGAAGAATAACAGGTGATGCGCGTACGGCGGTAAATGTCTGTCCCGCGGTGTTGATGTATTCGACGCCCGTGGCCACCGCCTTGCTGTTCAAGGACGTGCCCCAGATGGTGCGGGAGACGGTTACGTTTACCATGACCTGGAGGTTCGCGCGTCCAGCATTGGGCAGATCTACCCTGGGATCAGCAGTGTTCAAATTGATAGTATACGTACAATACGAGTTGGCCGAGTAAGACCGAGTCGAATTCGGGAACATCGCCTTGGGGGTGTACCAGATTCCGCTGGGGTCGCCACCGTTCTGGTCGACGCTCTGCTTCCCGTTGGAGGCGAGGACGGCTGGGATGACCCCCTGGCCCCACACACTGTTATAAACATGTTAGCAACCGGGTTGAACATAAGCACCACCACGCACTTGCCAGTAGGCGTTCGCTGCGAGTCGCAGATTGGGCCAACGGTGCCGTGGAAGGATAGAGTGCTGGTGAGCCCGTCTGTCTCCGAGAAATGTTCTGCCTGGAGGAGATTTCAAGCAACTTTATCCCCGGAACACGATAACACAAACCGATTTGATCGAAGCAGAGATGGTGTCCCAATTCCTGTACGGCGCGAAATCTATAATTTTTATTCGGGTATTAAAACCAGACATACCACCCAGCTGCACCGAATGCCGATTCCCAGAGATCCAAATCAATCTTGTTTGGACGAGTGAACAGGGCGCCGTTCACCGCTGATGAGCCGCTGAGACAGGATTCTCAGTCACTGAACTGGGATTAATATTTAAACGTACCCCAATACTTTGCCCCGGGTCATGGTGATGGTCTGGTTCGACGCATATCTCAGAGGCTGTGATTTATAATTCCAGTCGACTGAACTTCCCGGGAGAGCTTGGATTGAGAGACCGCTGAGGTTGGCGATGTTGGGACTAGGTATGAGCGTCAGAGAAAGCACAATAAGTCTTGTTCTTCACGGACTTGTCAAACCCGCTGGAGAATGAGACGTTAGGGATTGTTGTTCAAAGTTGAACGCAACTTGACGTACTCGGATCCAGCCTCCAAAACAATCACCGTATTCACGGAATCCTCGGAAACTAAGCGTAGATTAGGATGCTGTTCCGACTTCTGGAAACGAGACACATACGTCGTGTCGCTACAGCCAAACCTGACAATGATCAGGGTCATTGATGAGCAATCCAACACATCATCAGCGCGACATACCAGCGGTCCCACCACCAACCACGACATACATCGTTTTCCCGACAGCAGATCCAGCGACTGCCAGAAACAGCGCGACAGAAAGAAGAGCACAGTGGATCGCCATTCTGGAAAGCGTCATGGGACGAGGATGAATTTAATGGATTAACCCAGCGCTACTGAGACGTCATCGGCACCCCTCTTCTTCAAGTTTATTTATGGCTTATCGTCCATACTCAGGAGCCAATCTTCCTTTCTAGTCAGTGTTGGAGATTGGCAATCCAGCACAAGCCCGAGACATGGCCGAGGTGCTGACTAAAAGATGACTGATATGGAATCGGAGGGAACATGCCAGAACATGCGGGAAAAATAAGATTTTAGTATAAATACAGTACCTACAGTAGAGCTCCTCATGAGCTTGTAACCAAAGGCCTAACAGCCAGGAGTGATATCTCAATTGGTTCACGAGATAAAACCAACAGTCAGTCGACTGACGAGCCTCCGTCGTTGGCTTGCGGTAACATTGTTGTGATTCGATGTTCGTTTTCTGCCCCTCGACTCTTTGGGCACAGAGCTGGACCAAAACGGTCTACTTATGTTGTGGCTTCAGACGTCGAGGTGCAACAGGGAGATCACAATTTGAAAGTAGGGATCCCCACCGTAACCGTACAATACCGTAGATGATCCTTTGACGCTGAGAGGCTGCTAAAATCAGGGAGGGGATGCGAGGCCGCGAAGCGGCCGAGCAGCCGCTTGTCTATCTAGCAATGACTGACACATTCGCAGTTCTTGATCCTAGGCTCAATTGAAGTATCATCTTCGCTTAAAGCACAAGTGTCTCGAAGACCTTCTTGAGACTGTGGAACAGGTTTAAATACATATGACTGAGGATTGGGCCTCTTCGAGGCGGGCGCCGAACTTTTAGGTTGGAGCTCAAGAGTGTCGGAGGCAAACGAAACGATCAATCGATCAAGCCGGAGCCAGCTGTGATGCGGTGTGCCAACACACACCTCTTGCTTGCCTCCTGCCACAACGTCCTCTGGCAGCCTGGCTTTATCGACTTCTTCAACACACGCAAATTTCAAGATTCTCTGTTGGTATTACTACTGCAGGATCTACTCGACCATCTCTGCGCGTTGTACAGCTTGTGTGCAGCTACCTTTGTGTGACTATTGCTATCAAGTGGGCCTGGCCAGTGGCCACGGTACCGTACGTACTACATCGTCGCATGCGATATGAATGGTTGGACGGCTGTGGACTAGCCGGGACCATTGGGATATCAAGCACTGCATGCGTCGGTGATTCCGTGATTTGGTGCGCACATTGGTTATGGGTGGCTGGAGACAAGGGCTAGCATATGATGCTCCTAGGCTGCGACAGCACCTCCGCGGCATGGTCAGGGCAAACATGTGGCCGTAGGCAATTCGTTGGCAGGTCGCGGACAGTGGGAGCAACTGAAATGTGAGCCTTTACCATTGGCGCGGCTGGCGTAGTGTCAAGTAACAGCAGATTAGTAGGTCGTTTTGTATTTAATCAGGGAAAATACACTGGTACCTTTTAGTCACCTTGGGCCGCCATTACGATGTCGACATCAAACGCTTCGACCGGGGTGGGGGTTTTCAGTCAAGAGCCCGACTCGTCCTTCTGGAACTACGCTGTAAAACCACGAAAGCTGCTCGCAAGAATAGGCTTTGGTTTTTTCAGCCTTGAGCTCGGTACGTTTCAACTCTTCTCGCAGCTCCTGCGAGATGTGGTTTTGTATGCGGTCCAGTCGGAAAGGACGAAGAATACAGAGGCCTTTAAGTGAGCGTACACGCGACAGCATGACGTAGGCACTCTGAATTGTGGGACAGCTTGCCAGATCAATGCAGCAGACATCGAGGGAACGGCCTTGGGCATTGTGGGAGGTGAAGGCGTAGGCTGGGATGAGAGGGAGCTGGGAACGGGTTGCGCCGTAGGTCTTTTCGGATGTTGGGAGGTGGAAGTGAATGATGCTGGTAATGGGTTTGAGGACCACTCGATGAGGATATGGTGCGTCCGGGTTGCTGCTTGTATATGCTTTGAAGTCGACTTCTGCTGATATCGCGTAGCGGCGCCCGTCAATCTCCTCGTAGACAATTGATACCAGCGTCCCCGGACTGCCGTTCGAGATTCCCAGTTCGGTCGCCAGATTTTCAGTGCAAAATACGGGCATTCCCGGTATGTAAGGAACCTCAAGTATGTGGTGAGCCCCGAAAGCCATGAACAATGATTCGATAAAACTGATACCTTGCCGCCAAGATCATTGGCTTCTTTGACGGGTACGGACCATGCAGCCTCAGCTGCCAGCCCGGTAAGCTGTTTACGCTTCCGCCCGCGTCCCCTCGTATCACGAGAGTGGTAAGTATGACAGTCTTGGCCGGTCGCAGTAGCGAAGGCCTCGGCCATATTGTTATTGTGACGATCTCGTGCGGCATTCGTATACACAACCAATGGACATGCATGTGCTGGATCATCAATCCATCTGTTAATGTCGGTGAGATCCCTAGTCGCTTCACTACACTCTTCATTGGATAACACATATCTGTCCAGAATCACCTTGTCGTCCTCCGTGCAGGTACCTTTCCGTAACCGTTTGAGGATGTCAATCAACAATGGATCTCCCTTTTGGCGCATTATTTCTTCCAATACAACGACGTGCTCGACTTGGTGCCAGATCTGTATTCCCTTCACCTCCTGGCGAACCTTTTCATGCAGGTCATTCAGATTATCATTTGCGTGACATTGGACCAATTCACGGGCGAACAATGAATTTCCTCCTGGCGGTGGTAGTTGACAAGGATCACCGCAGGTTGCCCAATTCAAACCTCCGCATATGGAATCATTGGCCCCCTTCCCCATGCAGAGATATTCAGAAAGTCTAGCCAGATCTTGTGCGCTCAATAAGTAGACTTCGTCAAGTATTAAAGTGTCTAGTGGTGAGATTCGTTCCTCCAGATTTGTGCGCAAAGCCGGTGTTGACTTCATTTTCGCAGGTGGAACTCGTAAGCTGGCTTATGAATGAATCGTGCACCCACCAATATCACTGGCAACAACTCCTGTTGGGGCAGTCAAGCGTAGCCGTTCAGGATGACCAAGTATCTCATAGAACTCTTTCCATGCTCCAAAAATCACTGACTTTCCTGTGCCGCCAGGTCCAGTACACAGCAGAGATATGGGTGGATCTTTACGGCCAGTCTCTATTTCGCGACCAATTTTATCGGCCAACAACAGGAATGCACGGGCTTGTTCGTCATTCAATGTGTATTTAACAATGAGCGCCAGACAGAGTTGCTGGTACGGACGTAGGGAGTTCCAATGTGAGTCCGACTCTCGGAATGAATCTGCCTTTTTTCATACAATTCTCGTGCTCTCTTCGCTTCCTCTGCCAAATTTGTGCAAAGAGCTTGCGGTATCCGGGAAGATGCTTGAGCATGGTGCACATTCTGGGCTCCTGAATTCTCCGCGGCTTTCAGACGGCGTTTGATGAGCAAATCCTTCTCCTTCAAAAGCACTTTCGCAGCAACACTTGCTTTGAAAATATCGTCCTCGTCTCCGAGCCGTGTCCGTTGTCCAAACTTGGCCCGTATCTCACTGCTCGGCATATTTTGCACAGAATAGAAGCCACCATTGCTGGCTTGTAGAACGATTTGCTGAGCATCTCGGGTGGCCCCAGTGTCTTTTGTCAACCCCATGTCGTCTGCGTCCAATTCTTCTGGATCGAGAGCAGTCTGCATCGCGTTTTCCCAAACTGGGTCATATTCTTCGTCGCCCTCGTCATCTCCCGTGATTCCTGTATCCTTCGCCATTCTTATCAATTCAGCCAGCCGTTTACTACGTTTTGCTGCAAAATCAAACTTGGCTTCTCGAGTCTGATACAATAGCTGCATGTTGAGCAAAATCCTTGCATGTTCGGGCGACATGGACCGCTTGAAATCGTCAAGGGCATCTGGCCATGCTATTTCTGGAGATTTGAGAGGAGAAGATTTCGTGTCGGACCAGAGCTTGAGTAAGGCAAGAATGACTACAGCGTACTTCGTCCGGTCGCTTTCCGAGTCGTTCCGAGGGATGTGGTAACCCATTAAAACAGGTATTACTGGCGCATCTAATTTTTTTAGGCAGTGAGTGGCGTGTTGCGGGTGCCCTCGCTTGAATTCCAGGTATGTCTTTCGTTGAGTCCTTGACTTCGGCTTCTTCTCTTTGACGTAGTTTCTCAAAATATCCCAAAGACACATCGAATCAAGCTCTGGCGGCCGGTAGAACATGTCATTGAACAAGTGCGAATATTTCTTCTCTTGTGAATCATCACTGCACTCGTTTCCCGGAGTTTGCCTGAGGTTTTCTGGTGTGAGCAACATCAGCCCATCATCCTCGTCCTCGGGGATTACCATGCGTTGAACTGTGTCTGAATCTAGTGTGTCATGTTCAAGCTCGTCTGTTGTTTTCGGGAGTGCATGCGGCTCTGAATGATCCTCCAGGTCAACAGTAAAAGTGTCGCGTGCAATATCTCTCAGCATTGAGGACCACCAGTACTCTTCATACTCATCCGACGTGTAATTCTTTTTCCGACCAAGTAAAAGGCTGGCAGTTTGTTGGCCCGTCAACTCTCGCTTGCCGACCAGGGTGTTCGTTGTTTTAACCACCATCAACCGCGTCATCTCAGAATTGTCAACGTTTCCATCGACATCCGTCGGAGGCTTGTTTTGCAGAGCTTTGATTGATGCGCAGAGAGCAGAAAATACAATTGCCGTGTCCAACTGCAATTTGATGGTATAATTGCCCATATACTCGACCATAGCCATTGCCACAGAGCCGGATTCTGTTTGCTTAAGGTCGGTATTACACCCAAGACAAAGAGTAGCTGTCGGATTATGACCATTCAGATTTCCGTTTGCACATCGTATCACAAGATCCTCGTCGTCGTCGAAATGTGTGCTTCCTACGAGGGGACGTGGGAGTTCAAACCTACAGTCTTTGTCCGGATCAACAAGAGCATGTATGCGCCGTGGGATATACTTGAAGCATGTCGCATTGTGGCCGTGAACGAGTCCAGTAGTCTCACACAAATCGCGGTGGCGCTGGTCCCTCTTCTGTTCATAATCGGGAGAATCTGGATCTAATGGGCGACTGAGGACGGGTAGTTGCTTTGGAACACCTTCAGCCGGGACATAAGGAACTGTGTTTTTTCGGAAAGCTCTGGCAGATAATATCATCATACCACGCAGTAAGTTTTTCCTTGAACACAGCATCGGAATTCATTCGTTCTTTCATGTCCAACGGTGAAGCCAGAGCACCCTCAATCCATGTGAGCAAGTGGCCGTGCAGTGAACCGCGGATCTGCCCCTCAACAACAGCGTACCACCCTTTAACTTTACCAAGAACACCAATTTTTGACTCCCTTTTCGCGCCCAAAATTATATCGAGGAACTTGTCATCATCAGGTGGAAAAATTCAGCACCGGCAACCGGATTTTCAGCCAATGTCTTTGCTCGGATACTCGGTTCCTTGTTCGTACCATCCAGTGCGTCAAAGATCTTGTCCAGATCAATTTGTCGGCCAGCTAACACTTGGGCAATTGGATTATGAGAGTCCGCAAAGTTGACGGTGGCAAAAAAATGAGGCAAGCCATCAGCGATAATTTTACTATGCATTTGCTGCTTCATGCTGTTCACGTCCCCAACTGAGCCAGGGATATGGTCTGAAACATAGCTGATGTATTTCATCACCTTGGCTGCCGCTTTCTCCCCTTCATTGTCAGGCTTTGCGAATGGATTTTTCTCGAGCTTGGCCTGATACGTCTCCATACACTGAGCATCAATCCTCTGCATCAAATCCTGTACAACTGGGAACCATGATCGGTTGGTGGCAAGGCGGGCTTTGAATGATGACTTGCGTCGCTGGATAATGTTGCTCATTACAAAAATAAAGGACTTATGAACCTGAAACCATGGATCTCTTATAGTCAATAGATGTTGTGCATGCGGCAAGGTATCAACTTGGTGAAATGGAATCTCTGGTGAAATCCTCACATTGTCGTTGTCTAGCATGCCAACACCGTATGGAAAAAGAGTGGGCCATAGCCAACCAAATACCCGCGGATTTCTCGAGGTTGATAGTGGTGTATTGCCGGATGGGAACTTCACGAATTCGGCCTCCTGTCTTTTCAACTTCCGGAGAGCATCAAGCTTTCTCCGCTGGTACAGTGCCGGACAATCAAAGTCAACAAATTTGATTGACCATCTATATGACATCCAATACCCATCGGAATTGAAAGGAAACAATAAGAGCAGGTTCTTGAATTTTTTTGAGTCAATTTCATCGAGCCGTTAATGAGATAATGCCCATTTT
The DNA here is from genome assembly GCA_029378375.1 of Mycena olivaceomarginata. NCBI lineage: Eukaryota > Fungi > Basidiomycota > Agaricomycetes > Agaricales > Mycenaceae > Mycena > Mycena olivaceomarginata. The sequence goes on from JARKIC010001918.1 coordinate 67,432, forward strand.
TCACCTGGGGAGTGCAAAATTTTGGCCAGACACCAAAAATCACACATAAAATCATGAAAATATTTAATTGAGCTCTTTTCACCTATCTGGGTGTGATTCTGGTACAAAGAAATATATTTAACGAGCGGTTATGGAGGAAAAAACCCTGGGAAAGTTCAGTGTTATTGTGACAAAAGTCACATTTTGATTGTCATGCTGCTGTCATTCCACTGATTCCAACTCTACGTTGCGGCTCAGAAACCACAAAAAAATGGGAACCAGCTTTAGAGCACGGACAAGAGCATAAAGCAACATCTAGCATACCTTTACAAGGTATTTCAGAACAGTGAGATCCCCAGGACACCCACAGAGGTACACACAATTCCGATGAGATGGCCCAAAAATTTGGCCAAACCCTTTTTCTCGTGGGAAAATTCCGAAAAAATCGTTTTTAGGCATATTTTGGGGTGCTGAATCTGAATCTGAACTCAGCTAAGCTCAAAAAATAGCATTTGAGCCACTGTCCACTTTGTTGGCTTTGACTGTCCGGCACTGTAGGTTGATGCGACATTGTCAGCGTCTACGAGAGTCGAAGAAGTGAGTTCGAAAGTGTTGGATCCCTCGAATAGCTCGGCATTCGCCTGATCTGAATACGATGTGTAAGACGACCCTTGATTATTTGCAGAGTTTGTACGTAGAAAATCTGTAACCGCAAGTGGGCAGTCATGCACCGGGTATTCCTCCGAGTTATGAAGTACAACATTTCTGTCCAGGTCTGCGTAAAGTGGGTTATTTTCAATCAGCCAAAATAGAGCTGTGCGGATCTTCTCGCGACGCACGAGCAGCGGCGACTTTTTCAACATATCATGAGTGACTTCGATGTCAGGCGATCCAACGAGAATGACGCAAATTTCGTCCCTTAATCTGAATAACGGAACCGGCATCGCAGATATGAAGAAAGCCGTATCTTGAGGCAATATACAAACATTTCCACGAGCAGAAAACTGACCTGTGGGTCCGAGGGTAAGCTTGTACATACATCTCGTTGCTCGGGCTCGTGCGATGCATTGCTCTTCCAAAAACGTGAGATCCTTAAGCTCGTCCGGAACCTCTCCTATCCAAAGGCCATTTGCATAGCTGCGTACAGGAATGGAACGAAAAATCTTTTGCTTACAGCAGAATTGCAGAGATGGCAAAGGACATATGAACCGCTGACCAGGGAGGACTTGCTAAATGATTCGATTTTAAGCTGACGGGATATTGTCCGGAGTTCTACAACTGCTCGCTCAAGCAGTGAGATGTCAAGCTCTTTGACGGATCTCATTTTAATAAGGGTCGCCCATTCAAATTTGCCACAGAACGAGCATTCATATCGCTTCAATGATGCATTATCGGTAGCTCGGAGGAACTCGCGGACAATCTGGTTTTTCTCCTCTTGAGCGAGAATAATCGGAAACGAAGGCTCCGCACATGAACGTAGATGCTTGTGAACATTTCTGTCCGGAGCGATCAACTTTCTTTTCTGAGAATTGGACCGAAGGCCTAGGCTTAATTCAGTTGCAGATCACTAGGTGAAAGGAGCGTAGGACTCAGTCCACCGAGGAGGGCTTCAGACTTCAAAAACAAACAGGCTTGTCCACACTGATGCGCAAGAAATTCTGTGGATAAAGCTTGTACACTTTTCATCTTTCCGTCCGAGTCTCTCGCACACATTTGCATATGGCGAGCAGCCATCTTCCTCATTGTTGCCAGAGTAACTCGCTGATCAAAAATAAGCGAATGTACAAGGCTGTTTTTTTCATTCAGAGTAAGCGAGACAAATGGGTCGTCAAGGCACAAGGGAGGTGGAGATAAAGTTTCATTCAAAGCATCATATCGTCATCATCATCATGTGTACTTTGACCAGCTCGCGGACGAGAGGTCTGGACACCCTGTGTACGGGCCGCCCGGACTGCGATCGTAGACACAGCTACAACATTGACCCCTTGCGGAGGAGGCATCAATGAGGGGGTAGATACCACACCAGGACCACCCAAGGTCGCTGGAGGGGAAGACGAGGGAGAGTCCACACTGGTGCTTCCTCACGACACCGGCGCAACAGCGAGCATGGCTGAGAACATATTTAGTACAGAATAGTGGCAGGAAGAGGTTGGGACGCACGGGTGGACGATGGTGGTCCGGATTCTGTAATGCCAACAGTCAAGAGGGAGGGCCGTCGAAGATCAAGTGAGCCAGAATCCAGATGCACTACTTGTGGGGCAGAGAACTGAGCATAGTTGAACCAATCCAAGCCAAGTAACAGATCAGAAGGCGGAGAAGCAGTCACAGGAAGGTTGTTCAAGGCCATAGAGATGACGCCCACATCGCACGGAAGCGTGAGGACCCCAGAGACTTGAGAGTTGTGTGTACGAAGCCCAGAATTAATCACCCAATCCAGAGAAACAGACGAGGTTGCTGCGTGGGCGTCTAACCCAGCGGATATGGGCACGTTGCAGAAAGTGGCCTGAAAGGACATGAGAGGAAGAAGAAAGGATTACGTGCGCTGGCAAGATCAGTCAAGCGGTGATCTCGGAGCAGTGTTCCAGAATATTCTCCCGCTTTCGGATGCTGGCCCGAACATAAAGCAGAAATGACTAACAACCAAAATCGAGTGAGAGGATTTTTGCACCCGAGATGGGCTGGGGCAAAGCTGAAAGCAGCAAGGGGAAGGACTCAGTAAGACAGTCAGCTGCGCTTAAAGTTACTGTCTTTCCAAGTCCCTTCCAATTTTTTTGCGCGATGACCAATGTTGCATGACTAACTCTGTTTGTACATGTAGCAAAAATCAGTACGAAACCCAAGTTCCTCAGGGTAGCCAAACCTAAAGGTTCGGCAATAATTACCTTTAATTCAAATTTTAATCGATCTTTACGGTTGTATACTAACCGTATACGATCGTAATACCCGTAAAATGTACCGTACCGTAAAGTGGTCCTGGGCAAGTTTTACGGTTACGGTTACGGCCGGTTAGAGACTAGTCTCGTGACCAGCCTCTTATGACATCCCAAAGGGGCCCTGAGTCTTATGACAGGGCCCCTTTGGGATGTCATAAGAGGCTGGTCACGAGACTAGTCACACCGGCAATTGCCAAGTTTTGGAAGACCCGACGTTGATGACGACACACTAAGTGTCGAAATCAATGTCGGGCCAGATGAAATTTAACCTGAATTGTTAAGTCTCAGTCTGTCTGATATGGTATCTGAGATCAATAGAAAAAAAACTGCTTTCAGTTGGGCCGAAGCAGAGCCGACATGCAAAGTAACAGATTACAATTCAGGGTGACTGAGATCCAGAATGGAAACTTAGTATCTAGGTACTGGAAAAAGTGCAGCCAAAACTTAAGATGTCGACTGGACTGAAAGCAGAACTGAAACTACAAGTTTCAGTTCTCATTTCAGTCCATGCAAAACCGAAACTAGGAATTTCGATGCAACTGAAATTCCATCCGCAGATTATCCACTGACAATCCGCAGACGATCCGCGGATGATCCACTGCTCATCTGCGGCCTGTCTGCCGCTTGTCTGCTGCTCATCTGCTGCCCATCTGTTAACGGTCAACTGGGGTGGTCAGTGTCTAGGGATGTCAGCATGGAGAGTAGGGCCAGCCACATTCCAAAATGTGCTACAACTTTACTGGGGTTGGGATAAATGATGCCAGAGATGTTTTACCATGCTACCACAATGCCTAGGTGTTTTACGGGGGTGATCCCTTGTAGCACCAGTGCTGCCTCTTGAAGGGACTCTATCTGCATGGAAGTTAGTATTTCTCTTTCAAAGACTGAGTTAATAGTATAAAGAAGCACAGTGAACAAGATGAAACCAAAGATTAAGAAAAGGAGGGGAAAACAAAAGACACCATGACACACTGGAGCCTGTAACTCCCATGTAAGCGTCTCATACAGCAGATAAACCTCTGCGGTGATTTTGGGTGAAAATTGCATTGGGTTGGAGAGGATGAGGCAGCCGATCACATTTTGGCCAAGCAGATGCCATCCTAGGATGTTTTCCACACAGATGTGAGTGAAAATTGGATGTGGTCAGGGATAATGAGGCAGGGAATCAAATTTCGGGATGTTTGCCAGGGTGGATGTGATCAGAGACGATAAGGCAGCGTACCAAATTTTGGCCAAGTGGATGTTGTCCTAGGATGTTTTCTGCAGTGGACTTGAACAACAATTGCAGAGGATGAGGCAGCGGAGCAAATTTTGGCTGAGTGGATGTTTTCCATGGTGGATGCGATCAGAGAGCACGAGGCAGAGGATCAAATTTTGGCCGAGTGGATGTTGTCCTAGGATACTTTCTGCTGTGGATTTGAATAAAAATTGGATGCGATCAGGGAGGACAAAGCAGCAGATCACATATTCCCTGCAATTGTTATTCAAATCTGCCACGGAAAACATCCTAGGACTACATCCACTCGGCTGAAATGTGATCTGCTGCTTTGTCCTCCCTGATCGCATCCAATTTTTATTCAAATCCACAGCAGAAAGTATCCTAGGACAACATCCACTCGGCCAAAATTTGATCCTCTGCCTCGTGCTCTCTGATCGCATCCACCATGGAAAACATCCACTCAGCCAAAATTTGCTCCGCTGCCTCATCCTCTGCAATTGTTGTTCAAGTCCACTGCAGAAAACATCCTAGGACAACATCCACTTGGCCAAAATTTGGTACGCTGCCTTATCGTCTCTGATCACATCCACCCTGGCAAACATCCCGAAATTTGATTCCCTGCCTCATTATCCCTGACCACATCCAATTTTCACTCACATCTGTGTGGAAAACATCCTAGGATGGCATCTGCTTGGCCAAAATGTGATCGGCTGCCTCATCCTCTCCAACCCAATGCAATTTTCACCCAAAATCACCGCAGAGGTTTATCTGCTGTATGAGACGCTTACATGGGAGTTACAGGCTCCAGTGTGTCATGGTGTCTTTTGTTTTCCCCTCCTTTTCTTAATCTTTGGTTTCATCTTGTTCACTGTGCTTCTTTATACTATTAACTCAGTCTTTGAAAGAGAAATACTAACTTCCATGCAGATAGAGTCCCTTCAAGAGGCAGCACTGGTGCTACAAGGGATCACCCCCGTAAAACACCTAGGCATTGTGGTAGCATGGTAAAACATCTCTGGCATCATTTATCCCAACCCCAGTAAAGTTGTAGCACATTTTGGAATGTGGCTGGCCCTACTCTCCATGCTGACATCCCTAGACACTGACCACCCCAGTTGACCGTTAACAGATGGGCAGCAGATGAGCAGCAGACAAGCGGCAGACAGGCCGCAGATGAGCAGTGGATCATCCGCGGATCGTCTGCGGATTGTCAGTGGATAATCTGCGGACGGAATTTCAGTTGCATCGAAATTCCTAGTTTCGGTTTTGATTTCAGCTCGAGCCGAAATCAAAACCGAAACTTCGGGTTTTGCGTGGACTGAAATGAGAACTGAAACTTGTAGTTTCAGTTCTGCTTTCAGTCCAGTCGACATCTTAAGTTTTGGCTGCACTTTTTCCAGTACCTAGATACTAAGTTTCCATTCTGGATCTCAGTCACCTTGAATTGTAATCTGTTGCTTTGCATGTCGGCTCTGCTTTCGGCCCAACTGAAAGCAGTTTTTTTTCTATTGATCTCAGATACCATATCAGACAGACTGAGACTTAACAATTCAGGTTAAATTTCATCTGGCCCGACATTGATTTCGACACTTAGTGTGTCGTCATCAACGTCGGGTCTTCCAAAACTTGGCAATTGCCGGTGTGAGTTAGGGACCCGTAATTGACCGTAATCGTTACGGTCGTAACCGTATACGGTACGGTGAGGATCATGCGAAAGGCATCGATCCTGGTCGAAAATGCTGCGAAGGTCGTTAAATGATTTGGAAATTCGAAGACGGATAAGACTCAGAATTATTATATTCGACTCGGGGAATCTATCGTCGCTCCTTTTTCAAATTTCATTATTCCTTGGCGCCAGCCTTGGTGAACGGGAAGGATGACGTCACGAGGAGTTGATTGCCGTAAAATTTCTGATTGCCGTCAGCACTTGCTTTCCTCCTCAGCTCTCAGCACTCGAGCAACACGCGCCGTCGCGCTGAGTAGCTTCTTGATTCTCGATTAGGGCGACTTTCTTGTGTGTCAATATCACCTACGTGGATGGCGGGCCGTCGGGTACCACCGTTTGTGCGATCTCCCTGTGTTTACTGCTCCTGCGATAACCTTTTCATTTGCTTTGCATACTTGTTTGTGCAAAGGAAATTGGCTGACAGTGGATGAAACACAGGATTCAAGCTTTTGCGGCAAAGGGGCGTCTTGGGCTCAAGTTTAGGGGCTTTTCATTGCAAGAAGCCGGTCATAATTGCTTGGCTATCTAACGCATGCGCATCACTCCACCGCCTCCTATGTGCGGCTCGGTCGCTATGATAAAAAATGATTAAAATACCAAATGATCCCGCTCGATCAGCTTGACCTCTTTCCCCACTCTCGCGGCCCCACCATCCATTGGAGTATTGATGCCTGGTGTGGATGTCTTACCTGCTCTGAATACCGAAGACCCGCTCTTCGGTTTAATCTACTATGTTTTGGGTGGATGGGTATGTACTCTCGCCCATAGCCAGCCCTGTCACCTGATTACTCGCTCAGTTTATCGGCTCGAGTGTTGTCCTTTTACTCGAGGGGATTCTCATTTCCCAGGTGCGATCCCTCGACATTTTCTTTCGCGACTCGGCCTCAGCTTCACTCGCAGGTCAGCAACTACTACTCATGGTACCCGGAAGACTCTGTCGCGATGAAAATGGCCGTCGCCGTCCTCTTCCTTTTTACCGTCCTGAAGACGATTCAATCATTGTCGGTGTTTGATGGAATGGCCATGTTTCAGAGCTAATGATTAGTTACAGCGCGATCACTTGGATAAATAGCGTTTTGTACATGCGGGACCCCGCAGGTACCGTCGCACTGAACAAAGAGTGGTACCAGGTCGTCAATATCCCTCTGGTATGTCCCTGCCGTATCGCCAACCAATCCAATATCCTCATCAGTCTCTTTTCGCAGGGTGCAGTAATCGCGGCATATGTCCAAACTTACTATTGTTACCGACTGTATGCGCGCGTCATTCGGTACTTTTTTATCCTCACTAACGTCGGCTCTCGCCTGGCGACTTGTAGATGGAAATTGAGCGGAAAGTGGTGGTATGTTGCGCCACTCGTGACGGTCATGCTCGTTGGGCTAGTGTCGGCTATCGTCACCGTGCGTCCTCCCATAGTTCGGAGATACCGTTCTTCACATCTCCTCCCATCCCTCAGGGCGCTGTTATCGCGGCAAGTGGGAAATCGAGCAACTGGTGTAAGCCGCTTCACGTTGATGATCGAAGTCTGGGCTAATGTCCTGCCCTTAAAGTCGCTGTCCATGTCTCCTGTACCTTCGGTCCGTCGCCGCATTCCAGTTCCCGTTTCCCCGCGTCGCTGACTCGAAATCCGTAGCCACGGATGTCCTCATCACCGGCGCATCGACGTTTTTCCTGGTCCGGGCTCGTCAAAAGGCCCTGTCCCACACACGGAAACTCATCAGCAACCTCATAAAAATATGCTGCCAGACCGCGCTGCCAGCCACCACTGCGTGTGTTGTTATTTCTTATCCCATCGGCTTGGCCCTCATCCTCGACCCCAACACAGAACGCTCATCGAACTGATCTGTTCTCGAATTGGCGGCAAATCCCTCAAACCGCAAGCAACCAACTCCATCATCCTAGTCTTGCTGGACACGGTGCCCATCATGTACGCGTGCGTATCTCTTTCCTTGTTTTCCCTCCGCCCTATACGTCCTGATTGATTCGTCGATACATTAAATAATGCAGCAACTGCATGCTGTACATCCTCAACACCCGCCGTTCGCTGCGGAGCGCCGATGCCTCCGCTGGCCTGGGCAACAGTAACACGAATAACCACCCCAGTGGCAGCCGCAGCCGCACGCAGTGGCGGTCTAACGCCCCAGTGGAGCTCTCATCTCTGGGTGGGGTGCACGTCCGCACGCAGGTGGAGACGGGGGAAACGACGTCTGCGGTGAGTCTGCCTCCCCACAAACATACCCGCCTTTTTCTGGGCATCGGGAATGACCTGACCTGACTATGATTGGCAGATTGAGTTCGACACAAAAAAGGATCGGGTTGAGTTTTAATTGCACGGTTTACAGTTACTGTTCACGCAGGGAATTGGGTACTCGGAATCGGCCACACTCTTTATTTATTGATCTTTTATTTCGATTGCGCGCTGCGTGGAAATCTTGTACCATACAGAGCTTTCGGTTTCACGAATCTAACCAGCTGAACTTGACTTTTCCGACGGTTCTCGGTGTTTCTTGCCACGTAGGGAATCTAAGGCGTTCATCCCGTTCGTGGATCAGGCAGCGACGGCTACGGAGACGGCGACGGGCAGGAGCTGGGGTCCATGCGCCTGACGGTCATATCACCTCAACGACCTCGCTACAACCCCGCCAACTCGGCAGTCGACTCCTGCCGCTGTCGCTGTGAAGAATTGCAGCGAACTCTTCGGCTCGGCAAACCCCGTTCTCACCAACCGCTCGGCCTCCATTCGGCGCAATATGGCTCACGCGACTCTTCCCTCGAATACCGTGAAGTCATCGGTTTACAAATGGAACGACGCACTCACGAGAAGTGTTAGGATTTTTCGATATAGCGAGGCCTACTGCAAATTGAGTAATACACCCTTAACTAGCAAAGTCGCCCGCCGACTCGCACCGCCGGCTGCCAGTTGACACCGATGGTCAGTGACGGCCTGTTGAAATGGACCAGTCATGTGTCTACAATAGCTGGTTCCAATATTGAATTACAGCAATCTCTACAGCACCTGCTACAATATTCTGCAGCATTTAGACAGCACTTTGGCCTGTTTTACAGCACTTTACAGCTTTTGTTTACCTTATATATTGCCTTTGCAATATTATTCCTGTTCGACTTGAAATCCTTTTGGCTGTGAGCTTGTGCGCAGCAGTCACTTTAAACACGAGATACACACCTAATATTTGAATGGGGCGATGCAAAATATTGAATCAATTGATCGCACGAGGAATTAGGTGAGAAAACCGGCTTACGACTTAATTCGATTGGATAAGAGGTCAGCAGAGTGTCTACCGAAAACCAATGTGAGACAGCATCCCAACCCACTGCAATCCACTGGAAAACAGCGTCGAACCGCGGTGACGGTAGATCACGGCGATCAGCACTTCCGATCAGCCACTTGTTAGACTGTACAAATCCGCAGAGCCTGCCGAGATCCGCCGAGGAAATGCAGTGGATATCGAGACCATGCGCATAATATTGCGTCCTCACCCGAACGCAGACAATGCTGCAGGGAAAACTCACAGAATTTTACCGGGACGAATATGGCGGGAAGTTCGCAACACCCTAGATCCCATTCATTGTATTGGGTGGTGCCGAGGATCAGGAACTTCAGTCCAATCGGCTCGAGCTATGTCGGCCGTAGAAACGACGCGTCTGCAGCATCTGTATGAGACTTCGACACCTTTCGTCCAGGTACCGCCGGTTGGAGGATAGTGGATTTTCTCACAACTGTTAAAATTCGGGTATCGCTAATCTATTTACTGGTAGTTCTTCCACGGGTCCTTTTGGTGAGATACATTCAGAGGGCTGCAGTACCGAGGGCCATCCCGTGACGATGGCTGTGATTGCCGTGTGCAAATTCGCCAGTCAATTGAACAGCTTGTCAGTTCCAATACGGCTTGGCCAACGTAATTTTGTTAGTCGAGTGATACAATCTGGGGAGCCCGAAGAGGTGAGAAATCCAGGAACTGTTCTACAAGTGCCGCCTATTCGTGCTTGCGCCAAAATACTGTCAGTTTCAGAATGACAGGACTGCGGATTGCCAAGTACTAGTTTATTCAGAGTGGTCACCAGATTCCAAGCATGTTAGTTTGTAGGAGAGAGATAAAGTACCGGTGTCGATATTTTGTTTTTTTTGGTGACAGAAATTGTAGTTTACTTTTGACTATGGTTTGTAAAGTAGGAGCTGTACATGGCCCCACAACCGAGGTGAAGCGCAGGCACATCTTTTGTCTGTCAAAATGTTCGTCGCTGTCAATTTCCGGTACATATGTCATTTTGGAGATCATCGCTTCCGCTCGCTAAGCCCCAAGTGGAATGAGCCTAACCTTCGTGGCAAGTATAAAATCCACGCACCCACGGTCTGGAATCCAGCCCAGCTCACAGTGATCTTCCGCAACCCACTCCGTTCAGCATGAAGTTCAACTCCGTCCTGTTTCCTCTCGCTCTTGTAGCCAGCGGTTCCGTTATCTCTGCCTCGACTACGGCTGTCGGCACTCCCCATGGTGTTGCCATCGGAGGGCGCACTTTGGTTCAGCGTATTACTACCGCGACGGCCGGGACGACGCTCACCGTTACAAAAACTGTCACCTCTCCGAAAAGTACTCCCACTGGTGATGGAAGCTGCAACTGGTGTGGTTTGTGTTCATACAATTGACGGGATGGCACCATTTTCATTCACCATAGAATGCTTCACTGCCATGGCGGCGGAAGGAGTCGCGTGCGCTGCCGCAATTCTCGAAGGCGGATGCAGTAAGCTCTGTCGTCTCCTTATTCACATTCTGAAATTGACACAATTTGCACTCGAGATATCATAGCAGATATTTCCTGCATCATCGATGCCACGGCTTTTGCCCAGGCCATTGTGAGTGTCAGCTATCTTTCCCATACTGAGTGGGACTCACGAAGTTATGTAGCCGAAGTGCCTCGCCTGCCTCCACTAAACAGGGCGATGCGAAGCCCATTTTATATTCACTGGGGCACTGTGGGCGTTTATGGGGTATGTAGAATGAATATCATACGGGTTTTGCCGTTGGATTTGTGTTTGTCGCTGTGGGGAATATCGGCAATGAGAGCCGAAGCAAAGATACTGCAGACAGAGAAAGTCGGCGTGTTAGCGGCTCCCCACACAAAAGCTTCGACCAATGACTCACGAGCTCACCGACACTCCTATCGTTTCGCGCCCCCGCCTCTGGATTGTTGATCCACTCTCAGCTTGAGGGTTTGAGGGGTGTGACGTATGCAAAGTCTCTGGCTGGGAACGACAATTCTAAGGTGGAGCCCATACGAGAACCCTGGGACAAAGGGCAAACAGCCACATTGGAACAAAATCACAGAGACTACAAAGGGAGACAAACTCGCAATTGAAACAGGAAAGCCCTACTTAAAAAGGTAGTGTTTCGTGAGGAACGAGCGGTTGACGAAAGAGGAAGGCAAGGATGAAGGCAAGTTGCTGTTGAATCTTCGTGTTGTGCACTGGTGCGTCGGAACAACGCCGGAAACGGAAGAATGATTGCGGATCGTGCGGTCCGGAAAGCTTGTTGATGCGTGGCTGCAGCGTGACGTCGTTCTCTCCTTACTCGAGCTTACTCCAAGCTTACTCTCATCGTCTGCTTTTATTTCTCATTTTTCCATCAACAAAATCGAGATTGTCGATATTCAAGCTCTATGTGAAAGTCCAGGGCATCTTTGCGAGACCGAATCCGCCCCTAATGCGGCGAGATTAATGTCGTGGCGTCTGGATTCCCTGGTCGAGCTTCCGTGCGCTCGGGATGATTCGAGGGGCAGTAACGGGGCGCGTTTTAGATCTACATCTGGAGCGCCGAAACAAAAAGGAAGATGCAAAACGATTGAGAGCGAGTCACCAGAATTCACTATTTTGATATTTAAACAAGACGCGCGAGCATGCATACGCGAACGAGGCCCAGCCTTTGGACCTGCAAAGAATCGAATGAATACGTCCTTCCGCAGCTGTAACCGACGTCTTTTGGGTGCTGTGGCCCGAGGTTCGAGGAGGTACCTGAGATTACGCTCCGCTCAACACCAAATTCGCCCGCGTTTCCCCGTCCTCAAGCCGGATCCAGGTCTCCACGCGATTGGCCTTATCGTGTTCGGTGGAGCTCGCGGAAAACAGCACATCGCGCACGCCGTGCCCCCACCCAAGTTTATCGTACCCACCGTACCTTCAAAGAGAGTAAGTGTACTGATGGAACAGCGTGCGAAAGGGGCACACCCGGAATGTTTATTAAAGCAGAACCTCGTGCCCCCTGTGCGCGTGCACCACTCGTTTCCGTGTGCTGCCGCCGAAATCAGTTCATGAGTAGAAGTTCATTTCAAGACCCACCATGTCCCGAAATAACCGCATGCAAGTTGGGGATGTTGTTGAGCGCTGTCCAAAAGGGCGCGTCCCTAGCATCGGCAGCGACATTCAAGTCGGCCGCCAGATGATCTTGGTTGATTTCCGAGGGGAGTGAAGTTTCCTCGTCCGCGATATTGTTTGAGTCCTGGACGGACCCGCCGCCAAGCGGGTCGTCTTTCCGTCATTCGAGATTGTGAGCACGGTCATTCTATAATCGAGGGATAACACACCGTTGAGTCCGAGGTCTAGACTGGAGTTCATTGGCGGCTGCAGCGCTTGGATTGCATGCCTTAACGAATAATCAGCTCGATAGTCCGTTAAACGGAAGACACACGTACGGCGCAATATGCACGAACGCCAACGCGCCACGCGCCACCGTGCCCCATGCAGCGCCCATGAGCGCGGTCTCGCGGGCGATCCAAGGGGCAACCGACGCGTCGACCCAGTCAGGGAGTGGAGTCGCGGAAGGAGAGACGCCCGCCTGGCGCATTGAAATTATTGTGGGTCAGTATAATACACCTGGCGTAATATTGAACACGTATACCACGAGAGTCGAAGAACCACAGAACAAGTGCGGGTGCAGCATCTGTAGAGGCTTCGTAGATCTGTCGTAGCATCGTGAGTGCCTCGGGAGTATCGACAGGATGGCACGCACAGGTACCCAGTAATTTCCGGGGCCCCCGACACCACCTACGCCCGGGGGAGATGTCCGCGTGTAAGACAAGCTCGGTGCAATCTGCTGCTCCCGAGAGATCTCTTCGAAATGGGTAATATTGACGTGGTTGTCGTGGTTCTGAGAAATCGAGTGAAATGTGAGAATCGGCAGGCAAACAAGGAATGTACACCTACGCCATGCGTCGAAGAGAAAGGGATCTTCGCGTCGATGAGAGGTGCTATGATCTGGTCGATGAGAAGGGTGGAGTTCTCCCGGAAGGTATCTAGGATCTTCATTGATTGAGTCCCGCGCAGCATAAAAATCTCATACAGTCCCCAGTAATCAGGTCACCGTTAAACACCCTAATAAGTACGTTGAGCCTTTGTAAAGGCTTAGGCAAGTCGCATGGGACGCACACATAATCTGGTAGCTCGTCGTGTAAAATTGCGCGCATGAGACGGGTGCTGTTTGCGTCTTTCACAGCCCCTACACTGTCGTCTGGGTTCTCGCCAAAATGAAGGTCTGAGAACATTGTAATCTTGAATGTTCCATCTCTCCGGAATATGAGCCGAGGCTTGTCGGGATATGGATCGAGTGGAAAAGGCGAGCCAGCTGAAATTCCGGTCAGTTGGAGCGCTTGTGCAGGAGATGAAGCTCACGTGGTTGGAAAGGAACAGCGAGAGTCCTAAGCGCCCAGCAACTGAGGAGCACAGTCCCCAGGGCCTTGAACATCGAGGTTGCGGGTCGTGATGGTGCGATGGCAAGCGCCAGAGGCAGTGTCTTGCGCACGTGATCCCATCTCCATCGGCCGACACTGCCGATCAGCCGAAGTGGGGTTGAACTGTGGTTGAATTGGGGCGAGTTAGATTATCTTGTCGTTCCAGAGTGCACCCAGTCCCAAGATTCCATAAAACTGAGGTTTAGAGGTAGAAGTGATGCAGGGGCGCAGAAACTCCACCCGGCCAAGATTAGTCCATGATCAATCAACTTCAATGTTGGTTCAATGACGGCGGGAAGATCTGCGCCATCTGCTTCAGAATTCTGGACATCAGCAGCTCACGGATAGGCAGTTGGTGGCACCGTTTCTAGTTGGGAGATCTCCGTCAACCCTGACAACAATCTGGTCCATCGACGCCAGGAGCGATCGCGTGAAATAGGCATGCTCATCATGGGGATGAGATGCCTTCACTGTCTCATTGCACCACCACCTCCTCACGATGATAAACGCACTTCCTGTGGTCGCATTTATTGCGTTTATCCTGACAATTGTGCCACTTCTGTTGCATTGGAGATCCCACAACATCCCTTTACTCTCTATCCTGATATGGCTTGCGCTCAGCGACTTGATCTACGGCATAAATTCGACGATTTGGAATGGGAATGTAAATCTCATTGGTCTTCCATGGTGCGATATCAGTGGGTGGATCGGTCTCTTACCCAGTTCTGTAACTGACCTCTTCACACAGCAACCAAGATCAAAATTGGAGCGGATATTGCGCTACCCGCTTCCATTTTCGCCCTCGCGCTTCGCGTGTACCGAATAACGTGGCAGAAGACTCGACTTGCACACCGGGTTGAATTGGGGTTTGTCTTGGATTCCCGATTCTCATCATGGGCCTTCGTGAGCGTCGTTAATTATTGGCCCAAAGATTGGTCATTGAGAGTAGCACAGATACAATCGTCCAAGGGCACCGATTTGACATCTACGAGAACTTCGGTTGCAACCCAGCCATCTATCTTTCTATACCATCCATTCTGATCCTCGACATTCCTCCGCTCGTTGCGTCGGCACTTGCGCTCATATACTGTAGCTTGGCGCTGGTCAATTTTGCCAGACAGCGCCATGCGTTCAGTCAGTTGGCGCGAGTATCGCAAAACACGGACCTCAGCAAGGCAGCCTATATACGCCTCGTGTCTCTGACACTGTTTACTCGGGGTCTGGAAACGCGTTGGTCATTTCCTCGACCAAGGCAAGCGCATATCGAAATGGCCGCCTGCTCCCGTGGACTACCTGGGACGATGTGCATTCCTTCTTCTGGATCGTCAGCACCTACCCAACGGCAGTTATACCCCCCGAAGTGCTGTCCTGGCTGTACTTCAGCTGGTCGGCCGTTCCCATCAGCAGTCTTTTTGTATTTGTGTTCTTTGCTTGTGGGACGGAGGTCACGGAAAGATGGCGTGCATCGGCAAGGTCGCTGGGACAAGCGTTCGTGGGTAACGGGACGAGATCTCAACCCGCGTACGTGGAACCAGAGGACAAGTCTCAATCCACAACCAAGTCGGCCTCCAGCCCGATCTCTCAGAGCGTGGGTGATTATCCGCGACACGCCTAAATATGTACTGTTTAATTGTCAACTCCTATGTAATTTGATATTGTGCCGAAAGATGCATTAGATGGACAGATGCATCGTCTGTCTGTTGGATGGCAGATTTTGGTGGTGACTCCGCAACTCCAACGATCCCCCCCGCCCATGCGTGAAAGCCGGAAACCTTCTCGGTCCAGTTTCACGGCGACAACGAGGAATTGTGGTCGCGAGGAATGGAGACCCAATAGAGCTTATTTAGTCGCCGTGCACATGGGTTTCATGGAAACTAGTAGCTCGTACGTTGCTGCCGCAGCCGTAGCTGACCTACCATGTTTATTGAATCGACAAGTAAATGTTTCAGGCCGTCAAGTTAATAGCCCCTCGCATCAGTTGAGTTCCAACTTCTTGGCTGATATGCAGTTGGCACGGTAGGAATCGTGCGAGCACTGTATACAGCACAAGCATAGGGCTGATGCGGTGAACCTTGGGAGAAACCTTTTTAAAGCTGACAAGGATTTGAAGCGACGAGGCATGTGCCTTCCATTCCTCATGCCACAGATGCTCGACTCCTCGTTTCCGTTGAACGTACCTTACTTTGGTTGAACCTTGATACACATCTCACTGATAAGGATGCAGAGTTGCCTCGTAAGAGGCGGGAATCAATCTTCCTCCTTCCAAAGATATCGATGATGATAATTAATCAATGTCAGTGCGATGTTGCGCACGGATGAAGAGGACGGCACGGCCTTCGGCGCTGGATTGAAATGCCAGCCGTCTGTCACTATTTGCCGCAAGTCAGTTTACTTAAAGCAAAGACCCTGCCAACATCTCCAGTTCACACTCCTGTCCTCTTCTCGTCACCATTGGGCTGATTTATTCTCTGCCTTCGTCATTTCTGGTTTCTGCTCGCTATCCCCGCAAAGATTTTCCCATACGCCACTCCTCGATGCGGGTTATTTCGCTCATATCCGTGGCCTCAGCGCTTGTTTGGGCGACCTCCGCCGCCCCAGTAGAGGTAATTACCGTGTGGCACCGATACCCCAAGATTGATCATTCGTCAGGAAAGCGGTCCGAGTTCACATGAGCTCCGCCTTAGACAGGATCCCTCAGCGGATCGGAAGGAGTCTGAGATATCTGTAAGTCGGTCTTTTGCCAAGTTGCTTTGCGGCCATTTGACACTGGAATCCCCAAGGACTTGGATGCGAGGCTTCTCGTGAGCGAGATCATACCTATTGAATTGACGCCATAACGAAGGCTGCCGAACAGTCGAAGACGGCCGTTACCGGGGACCCGGACCCAGTGGTTGTCTTATCATGTGAGGCCCGTGCATGGGCGAAGTCCCTGGAATTGGCGAAGATATCAATATGCCACTGAATGGCACCCTTCGTTGAAATATTTCACAAGTCTTGTTCCCTGTGTTGCACCTCGCTTTTAAGTTTTCGATCCCCAACAGCATTCGCAAATTCGATCGAGAATTCGAAATGTCGCTCATAGTCGTCGTAGTATCGGAATAGCTCGGGTGCCGTTGTGGAAGTGCGACTCGACCCGCTCGTCGCTTCGGGCTTCGGACCGATTGTACATGCCAACCAAATACTTCAACATAACGCGCCCACTTTTGTTTTACTCTCCCAATGCGTCCCTCTTCCCTATTTCCTTTGAACATCTTATCCCCTCCCACTTACTCAGATTTGTTCCAACTCTGCAAGACCAAGGTTCTCATTGATGCACTGACAAGCCATTCACTACGAATACCCACGCACACCTGGTTATTTTGGAGCTGAACACAGTCGGGTTTCCATTTATACTACTTACACCATTTAGTTGTTACAGTCGAACCCCTTTAACCCATACCCCTCCGTTCCACCCAAAAGCCATGGGTTATTGCGAACCTATGGGTTTTCCCTGCCAAAAGCAACAAAATTTGGCCGAAAAATCTATGGGTTATGAGGGGTTATGGGTTAATAGAGGTATGGGTTAAGAGGGGTTTGACTGTATTCACCGCACTTTCCACGCGTTTCCATTCTGTAGCAATCCCGAGGCTATCAAAATTCCGGATGCCGGCGCGGGCTCGGACTGACTTCGAAGTGGCTTGGACAACCACCTTCGGTGCTGAGCGGGACAGCATGTGTCTCCCTATAAGTCTTTGTGCAGACTCCCGGTTCACGACGTGCTGAAGGATTTGCGAAGTTGAAGGATTTACGACGGCCAATTTACGTACGTTTCTTGTTTCATGTAGCTCCTTTTATTTCGCTTGCGGGCTCCGGTGTCCCATGAGAACAGGAGCAGCCGTCCCATCATGTATCTTCCCCTCTCTCTCTCATGCCACGACCACAGTCTACTCAATTACTCGGATTCCTTGAGCTGCGCACCTTAGTTTCATCTTACATTGAGCTACGTGACCTATCATTCTTCCTTACTGACCACTTTACCTCTAGGGCTCTTATCTCGCTTGCGCGAGCCGGGGATACGCTGTACGACTCGGCGCCCTTTCCGGCACGACCTTGACACCACTTGGTCTACCTAGAGACCAACCCGTTCTTCTTCACCGTCCCACAGAAACACTGTTTGCTCTTTTCGCAAAAGAAAGCCAAAGCCCAAAAGCACGCGTGCATCTTGGCACTTTACAACTTTCGTCCAACCTTAAGCTGCGTCCGTATATAGCACATTGTCCACCCAATAATAACCACTTGTATCAGTGGAAGCATTTTCCGTCCTGATATCCGGATCCCTAGTCTCTTATAAACAGACACTAGAACAATATAACCTCGTACCTCGGTTTACCGGATCCCATGGGAAAGATCGTGCTAGTGTATGGTTCATTGGCAGATCTCTAGAGAGTATTTACATAAACGAGGACACTCCCACTTCTTGTCCATCCCTCATCCCCTGGACATCTCGTCGGCGCTTATTTTGATGGCCTTTGCTGCGCCGCTCCTCGGGGTATCTTTTTAATTTCTTGAAATCAGTCGCTGCACAAAGGGAACTCGGTGTAGTAGGAGGATCGGGTTGGCTTAGACAGTTCCCCATGGAGTATCTTAGCTAATCCATCCCTTCTTGTCCGCTACCGCCATGTCCACTCTTTGAGGCTGCCAGTCCAGGCTCTCCATCGGGATTAAAATAATGCCAGCTGTTTGTCGTTATTTGCTGCAAGTCAGTTTACTGTAGTATTTCGACCAAATCTCACGGGGTGTCACCTGTCACCAACAAATGTTCACTTTCATTCCTCGACAATCATGGGAAGCTACCATATATGGCAGTCCGGCGAATGCCGGACCGAAAATTTTGGCGTTTTTTCGCCTACTTGGGCCACAAAATTGCAAGGTCAACCGTCCCTAGGCCAAAAATGTTCAGTTCACGACCGTCTATCACCTGTCACCTGAACATTTGGTCGAAATAGTACAGTACTTAAGGCGAAGGCCCTGCCGACATCTTCAGTTCACGCATCTGTCCCCTTCTCGCTGCCAGTGGTCTGGTTTACTCTCTGCCTCCGTCGTTTCTGTTCTTTTATCCTCCCAAAGATTTTCCCCATACACCGTGCCTCGATGCGAGTGATTTCACTCATATCCGTGGCCTCGGCGCTTGTTTGGGCGACCTCCGCCGCCCCAGTAGAGGTAAAGTTTCAGTTTACCGTTTGACACCGATACCACAACATTGATCATTCGCCAGGAACGTTCGAGTTCGCATGAGCCCCGTCTTAGACAGGATCCCTCAGCGGATCGGAAGAGGCTGAGATATCTGTGAGTCGGTTTGTTCCCTAGTTGCTTTTGCGGCCATTTGACATTGGAATCCCCAAGGACTTGGATGCGAGGAGCCTCTGGGTGAGCGAGATCATGCCTCTTAAATTGACGCCATAACGAGAACTGACGCCATAACGAAGGCTGCCAAACGTTTTGAGCACGGGTCACTGACAGAAGGCAAAGTGACCGGGGCCCGGGACCAGTGGATGTCTTATCATGTGAGGCCAGCGTGTAAGCGACGTCCGTGGAATTGGCAACGATATCAATACGGAACCTTCGTTAAATACTTCCAAATCTTGTCCCTTTGCTGCTCTAGGTTTTCTCATTTCTAACAGCATCGGGAAAAATCCGTCGCAAGCAAGGTCATTTACCGGCGACAGCCAGCCCGGGACAACTCGATCCCGTTCCGCCGTTTATCCCAACTCACAATGTGGTTCAGATCTCTTGGCGCCTCTCAGTACGCTGAGCTTTGGAAGCTGGAAACGGCGCAACGTAGATTCGTTGTGTCGCATCTTGTTTAGACAGTAAGTAAGAGTGAGATGAGTGAGGGTGAGGAGATGTAAAATAATCTGCCGCCGCTGCTTCTGGTCGAGATGCTACCCAAAATGGTGCCCTAGTGGCTTCGGAGGTAAATCTTGTTTTTTTCCATGAATTGTGGGTATCCCACCCACTCCAAATACATCGTGATCACTCTGAGCCTGATGGGATGAAAATTCTGCCGAAAGATGGGTGAGATGGAGAGATGCAAGAGAGATGAGGATCTCAGCTCGTGTCTGATTTCAGCGGCCACTCGCAATGTATTCTAGTCCCCAGTTCCAAAGCCAAAGAACGAAGAGTCAAATGGGAGAAATGCCAAATGGAACCCTGATTTACAGCTGTGTTATACGTACTGTGATAGCCACTGGTATCAGTGGAAACGATTTGTTCAACTTTCGGGGCTGATATCCGGTTGACATGGGAAAATAATACAACAGTATTCGACGGGAACGATATGGTTGAATTGGCAGATCTCGGGAGGAAGGGTATGGTAAATTGTAATAAAGATGAGAAGATTTATAACGAGAAGAGTTCCTGTTCCTGTCCATCTCTCGACCTTGACACAATGCGACTTTCTACACTTCTCCCTGTCTCGTCGGCGTTTCTTTCTGTGGCCGTTGCTGTCCCCTCCTTGAGGTATGTCCTTGATTTCCTAAGACCACGCCGAGACTGGAATTCCGATAGGCAAAGGTTGATGTCTCCGTCGTTGACTCTTGATGAATTCGTCGAACTCGATGTCACCGCGGAAGGGGTCAAAATCCCTGAGGAGATCTCGATGAGCGTGACTGCCAGTGGGCGGGAACCCTTTCCTATACTGATATCATTCAGAACTTGGATACAAGGGTGGGACTGCAGTAGTCAGCCTGAATCATTGTCATACTGAACGTCTTCGTTGCTGGGCAGTGGATCCAAGGGGGGAATACCGAAGCACCTACACAGATCGCACCGCAAACTCTGGCACATGTACAATCGCGTGATGATGGCCACGAAGCAAACAGTGGCGAATATATGCCTGGAATGCTCTTCTTTAATTTACCCCATACTTATCCATTGCTGGGGGTTTAAGAGAACAGAACACTACACTATGCATGCGAGGTACGAGCATATTTTTGTTGTAGCTTCTGTCTACAAGAGACTGACAGCACACACCTTCCTTTCTGTATGTCAGATTCCTTGACTTGGAGTATCAACGTTCAATGATTGGATACATATCTCACTGATGTGAGGTGGACATAAGAAGCGGAAATCAGTGTTCTTTGGTTCGAGACGACATGACTGTTTGAAATACAAGTTAGTTTGATAGATCTTCAAGTGAGAGAGGCGGTGATAGAGTGTCACAAAACCAGAGGATTTAAGGCAGGGAAACGGCCGATATCTCCAGTTCCCCGAGCCTCCACGCACCTTGTGCTATTTTCCTCTCCTTCCCTGGCGTTTGGTTTTCGCTCGCGA